>BGPR01006843.1:61927-76305 GCA_013235015.1 Araneus ventricosus
CCCCCCCGCGTAACCCCCACGGTCGGGGACTTTTAGTATGTTGTTTAGGGCACTAATCCCTACAACTGTGCCAAATTTCAAAACTACACCATTTTTTTTTTCTATTCGTCGATTTTTGGCCTTCGTTGACTGGACTATAATACAGCTTTTTTTCCCCTCCCTTTGTCCTCTTCCTACGATAGGAGCCGGACTAAGTAACTTTGAAGGCTTAGCGCACACTCGTTAGGATCATTTATAAATTTGTGAAAATTAAATAAAACATCGATGGAATAATTCACTAACGTCATTCGATTACTGTGTAACCGCTTTATAGAGTGTAAATGCCACAACAGGAAACCGGAAGTGAAAAGTCTACTTTGTTGTTTATGCTCAAAGCAAACAATATTTTCTTATATTAACTTTAACACTGGCAAAAGCCCGCGCGCAAAACAGTAAATTGGCTTGAATTTATTTCTATAATAATAAAAAGTATTGTTAGAAATTGCGTTAAAAATATAATTTTAAACCATTATAATAATCAGATAAAACACTTCATCGCAATGGAATTAATATCATTCAAAAGATAATTTTCTGCTTTTTAAAATGGCATAAACATAATTGTTGTCTAATAAATATTTAAGGAGTAATTGACAAAAAACAACTAAACGATCTATGCGTTAGGCTTAACAGCGGCAAATTTTCGTTATTTAATTAAATATCTTGAAAACTTATTAACTCTGAATGTTGAAAATAGCACCGTTGACCTAGAAATGTTCTCTAAAATGTTGTGTGCAAATTTCATGCCGCTTCTGTTCACCGTTTAGGAGGAGTTCTTGTGACCGACAGACAAAAACATACATATATTTTCTGCTTTATATTATAGACTAGCTGTTGTTACCCGCGACTTCGTGAGCGAAGAATTTGAATTATTAAATTTTTCTAATTCACGAATGTAAATGTTTCTTTGCATGTTGAAATGGGAAATTAAAAGTTTTGACGGATGATAATACATAATTGAACGACTAAACGGAGTGTCAGTTGTTATAGTTAGGTAATTTGTTTATCTATGCTAACACACTTTTTTATACTACGTTTTTTGTTTTTCGTTTTTTGCACGGATGTAGAGGTTTTGTGGGCTGGACAAACGTGAACACGCCATATATAGTTGCCCATGGGAAAAATACGGTTTTTCCAAATGTTCGTCTGCCCCTGAACCTAGAAAATGTTAATTTTAAAAGCAATTGTTACCTTTAAAACTTGGATGGTAAATCCTTCGGTGTTATCGGAATACGTGGAATTAAAACACTCTCTCATCTAACTATGCCAGTCATAACAGTAGCTCGCACGACGTTCAGACATAGGTGTGTAATTTGTAACTGTTTGCCAATGCGCAGTCTCAGTACTTCGAAGTTATGTATCAATAGTACTGGCACACCGACTTTTAATCTCAGCTTGTCGCAAGGTACCCCTGACAAATCAGAGAAGTTGAAGAACTCTACAGGATATGATGTTACTTGTTATTGCCCATTAGCGTATCTACAGATAGATATTCTGTAATACCTCCCTTCATATACGACTAATTTTTTTCATTTATCTGACCTAAACTTTCATTGGTCAATGCCAAAATTACCATTCAACAACCATTTTCTATTCCTCACACATTCTCCGTTATTGTAAATTACATCATTGTACTCAATGGTATCATTAGGCGCTTACAATCTGTGGAATATATCATCCGCTTCTACCATTCAACAGAATACATAAAAAAAATATATCTTCGTATATTTTACTTTAGTTATAATTAACATTAGAGTCTAAATTTGAATCTCTTGCAACTATATCACATGTATCAATACATTTCTGTTCCGGCGTCAATTTATCGACAATTTCTTGAATAACATCTGATAAGGAAAAGATACAACTGTAAATAACTAAAATTAAATATACTGTAATCTTCAAAAAATAAAAATCAAGCGTCGAGTTGAGTAATTTCAGTTATTATTCCACAAATTAATTATTTATTTATTTTCTGAGAAAGATCACATAATCGCGGTTTTCTTAATGTTCACGTGATGTTTGACTATAAAAATAAGTTATACCACATGCTTACGTTTTTCTAAGTATCACATGACAGTTGATTTTAAAAATAAGTTATTCCAAATGTTTAAGAATTCCTTAAGGATCACGTGATAGTTGATTGAAAAATAAAGTAGTAATCTTCATCGCGTATAGCTGAGTCAATAGGCCTTTCTTTGTTAATTATTTAATTGTTGTCTGTAGTCAAAAATACTGAATTTATGATAAAATCACATATCCTATGTCCGTTCCTGCAAATTTCTTGTCAAGACTTTTCACCGTTCAGGAGGAGTTCGTGCGACAGATAGACAATTAATACATCTTCCCCCCTCCCTTTGTCCTCTTTCTACGATAGTAACCGGACAAAGTAACATTGAAGGCTCAGCACACACTCATTAAGATCATTTAATAAATCGTGAAAATTAAACAAAGCATCGAGAGAATGATTCACTAACTTCATTGGATCAATGTGTAACCGCTTTTAAAAGTGTAAATGTCACAACCTGAAACCGGAAGTGAAAAATCTACTTTGTTGTTTATGCGCAAAGAAAGCAATATTTTCTTATATTAACTTGAACACTGGTAACAGTAATTTAAACAGTAATTTGGCTTGAATTTATTTTTATAAGAATAAAAAGCATTGTTAGAAATTGCGTTATAATATATTTTTAAACCTTAATAACAATCAGAGAAAAGGCTTTATCACACTGAAATTAATATCCTTAAAAAGATAATTTTCTGCTCTTTAAAATGGAATAAAAATAATTGTTGTCTAATAAATATTTCAGAAGTTATTGGCAAAAACCGTCAAAGCATTAGGCTTAACAATTAAATATCTTAAGAACTAATTATTTCTGAAAGTTGAAAATAGCACCGTTGCACTAGAAATGTTCTCTAGAATGTCGTGTGCGAATTTCATGTCGCTACGGTTCACCGTTTAGGAGGAGTTCTTGTGACCGACAGACAGACAGATACATGTATTTTCTGTTTTATATTATAAATATGCAGGGTGTCCCAGAAAAGTGGAACAAGCGTTTATTTCCCCAAATAATAATTTTAGACACATGCTTCCAATTACAAAGTTTCATCAAATAAGGTAAGAATTTGTAACAATATACTTTGATATCCTAGGGGATTGATAATAAAAAATTAAAAAAATTAAATTTTTATACGGCTCCATAGAGCAAAAATTTCAGTAAGTAAAATGTGTCTTTTACATTCATCTATTCTCATCATAGTGTCATAGTTCTACATGCTAAACTTACAAATATACAAGAAGACAAAGGTGTTGACTTGACTACTTTTCCCTACATCACAATGCTGTTTGATCCAGTCTTTCGACGTACAGTTTAGGGAAAATATACATATTTAAAAAAATTATTTAAAGTGCAAAATCAGGGAGTAACAATGTATTTGTTAACTCTTGTTAAATCCGAAAACTAGTCAAATAATACATTAATTGAAATATTTACAAAAAATGGTTCATCTTATGAAATTTGAAAAATATTCAAGGTACATATCAGCAGTGAGACTCATCTTCCCATAAACAAGCAGTGGTATAAAAATATTACTAGAATGAAATTGAAATACAATTTTTCAAATATAGCTTCACTTTCAAATAGCTCAAACCTGTAGTTATAATTATCTCAGTTATCTTATTTTAGATAATAACAGTTCTTTTTTACGATGAGTTTCCTTTTAACCCTCTCACACCGAGCGAAGCGGTCACGGGCGGTCTAAAAATTTCCCCTTAACAGCGACGAAGGCCAGTCTGAAGAGGTTGGCTTCTTTTGAGGGAGGCGAGGTTCTAAGATCGCTAAGGAGATACGCGCGGTAGAGAAGCCAATGATCCTTTCCGAAAACAGCCCATTTCCGTACGCCTATAGGGAATGTTATAGCAGGGTGTTGGATTGTAGGGTAAATGACTACCCAGGTTTGGAGAATCCGTGTCGCTTCCTCCCCAAAAGTTCCGGTTTTAAAGGATAGATGAAAAAAGAGATAGATGAAAAAAGTAGCCTCGGGATTAAAGAGTTAATAAGAGAAATCGAAAAAGTAGGAACCAGCCAAGTTCCCGTTGAGGCAACATGAAAGTGTTTCCGAAACCTAAAAAGAGCCAGTTGGAAAAAAAATCAAGAGCGCGAAGGCGAGCCATGAGTAAGACTGAAAGGGAGAAAAAAGGACAATAGTTATTTTTCAGCGCAAAACAGGAGCATCCGAATATTATGTTCTGGCTAAATTCTAAGACAAAAAGTGCGCAATGAGCAAATTTTAGTTGTTTCCAAAACTATTTGGTGTGCTATTTCCTGTGTCTGTCTTACTTTTTCATTCATTTTCTGTCTTCTTTTCTCGTTTTCATCTTTTTTCGTTAATAATCGAAATCTCAGAGTGGAAATTTAAGCAAATAAGAATAAAAACAAAAATTCGAATTTTTAAAATAATTTTATTGAGTTCTGCAGACCGAAATGACGAGTCGCCACGGCTTTTAGCTAAATTTTAATAATACGCACAACGCGACGAGCAAATATTTTCGTATTCTTCTTTAATATTAGTCTATTTTCCTGTTATATCTTAAATTTTTATTTTCTCAAGTTTGTCTTCCACTCTTTATCAAGTCCATAGTTGTAACTATCTGTCAATGAAACTGAGTAACAGCATGCGTCATTGGCAATTTTTTTCATCCATGATGATTGGATTATGTACTATTAGACAAATGTTTGCATTTCGCAGTGTATCTATGTTGAATAAACTTGCATTTCTGCACTAAACAACTCCATAATAATTTGTGGGCAGCCCCTTGAAATTTAAAAATTAACATATATCTACTATTTTTACAGATAAGATCGTGAAATTTGGTTTATGCCTAGATGAGTGCAAGAAGAACATTTTACTCTTTGACACTTTTGCTCTACAGGAAACGTATAAAAGCTTAATTTTTTTAAAACTTTTTATATTCAACTTCCATAGAAACCAAAGTGTTTTCACAGAAATTCCTACCTTAATTGATGAAACTTTGAAATTGGAAGTATATGTCTAAGTGCAATATTTAAGGCAATAAATGCTTGTTCCACTTTTCGGGACAACCTATACTTATACAACGTGTCCACGTTTAACCTGAACGACCTTTATTTTGGAACCATTAGTCCTAGATGCATACTTCCAATTATAAAAATGTCAAACCGTCAACAAACTTCCGCACCACACCAGCGGGAGGACGTTTGGACTCCTGCGTATGATTTAACGTGCAACAGGCCAACATACGCTGTCCTTAAACGGAATCGGGTTTCGAACCTGCAACCCTTCGGCTCTAAAGTCGAAACCTTACCACTAGACCACTGCGGTCTGCTTGGGAGCATTGAACGCAGGGGTATGCTGTGATCTTCTAGGATCAACGCTCACCGCTATTTCGAGGGAGAAGACAGAGTTTGGATACGAAGGAAGTGAGTGTGGTTTTACGGCTGCTCTGCACAATAGCTGCTTTGTGTTCTATTCTCGCTGAAGATTATAGAACTGTACTTTATTATTATATTATCAATGAGAAGAATAAAAGTTCATACGTGGATATTTGTGCATAAGGAAAGAAAGCCTAAATAGGGGAGATACAGCTAATAATCTGGATTTTTTATTGTTGAGTGAACCCTTAAACACCACTTCACGTTCCCAATGAAGGGTCACTGCTGCAATGTTTCTATTTGAGGTTAAATTTGTTATTAAGAACCCTCAAATTATATGCTATAGCATCGAAATAGGAGATTTAAATTTAAGAAATCCACTTACCTGGATTTTGTTCCTAAAATTCTTAACGTCCCATCCAAAACAATTGCAGGAAGATAGTGATAATAAGCTGCGATGATACAGTAAAGATATTTGTAGGGCACTATGATCAAATTGGTGTACTGCACAAATGACTGTGGGAGTGGAAATTCCTTAACCAATTGGGTCATGGTTTTGCAATACTCCGAGACTTTCACCTGAAGCTTCTCAGTAGCTGTGCAGTTTACTACCAACGGAGTCGCACATCTATATGGTAAAATATATAATAAATAAAATAATTGCAATTGTCAATAAAATGTATAAATAAGATAAAAGGATGAAAAAAGAAGTCAGATATGAAATAACCAGATTTATGAATAAATAAATGATTAAATAAGTAAATATTGAAATTTATTAAAAACTAGTAAACCCGGATGTAACTTTCGCAATTTCAACCTTTTTCTCCCCCCAGTGATTTAGTCTTCTGTTGGGTTGTTGAGATTAAATACGCAGCGAAGTACACAGGACGGTCATAAAGGTAGTTTAAAAAGTTTAAGGGGAGATCAGGCTTACTGAAGCAAATCAATTTTGCAAAGAGAATTCGGTCGAAACATAAAAGGTGCCGCTGAAAAGGGCTCTTTGTCAATGAATGAAGTAAAAGAGAAGGATACACCAGATGAATTGTGCAAAACAAACTGAATAGAATAGAAATTTACAATAATGCATCAACCCAGTTGCATGAACAACAGCGTTACATGTCGTATGCGGCATGACAGATACGATAATGGCAAGGGACGTCGTATCAGAAACAATCCTTTGGAATACTTAAATATTTCCGTCTGAGATGACACACGCTTCTCACGCTGTTATCCACGTATCTAAGGTATTTGTGCAATTGTTGATTTGTATTCCATTCAATCTGTGTTGTACATTTCATCTGGTGTATCCTTTTCTTTTGCTTCATTCATTCTCAAAGATCCCCCTTCATTTCCAAAGAGCAAACCTCCTTTGCATTTGCGACCCCGTGGTGTATTACAAAAATGACTTGTTTCTGCAAGCCTGACTTACCCTTAAAGTGTGTAAACGACCTTCCTGAACGCCCTGTATACACAGAGTAGCAAAGGCAATTTACTTATGTTAACATATTTGCAATAGGTCTTTGTGTTAACATTGAATATCAGAATATATTCTTCTTGAATGCTTTGTTCATTATGACACGAGGTATACTGTGCACAGAACTGCTAATCATACAACATTTTGAATATTAAGTCAGTAGGAAAAAATAAAAGACAAGAATAGCATATATTAGTAAAATCTATTGATTATAATTAAAAGGAAACATATATCACCTTTTCCTTCCTACTCTCCACGCTGCTAATATATGAGCATTCGCAACGATGTCTGCTGGCACTAAGTTCACTTTACATTTGGGATCCGCATTAAAAACTTTAATGAAACCTTTCCCTATCTTAAAAGAATATTTTCAAAAATTGAGAATATTTTGCATAATTAAATAAAGCATTTTCACATTTTTATTTGAAACTAATACAAACAAAGGTAATCACACTTCAGCTTAGAGGAAATAGATTTAGAAAACTGAAATACATGTAAATGTAGAATTAAAAAAAAGGCATGCAGAGTAAAAGCTTCTGCACACTTCTGCAGAACTTCACGATATGGATCACTATGTCGTCAATGAAAATGCACAAAGTTATAGATCACTAATTCCATTTGATTTAAATTTCTGTTTGGCATCCCTTCATATCGCCAAAGGATACCAAAGTCGCCTATACTGAAAAGCAAGATAGCAGCTAAGATATATAATATGACAAATAGAGCAAACTCAAGCTATTAACGTTAGAAGATTTAAAAAAATAACTGGGAATTTGTCGAGGATCGATTGTCTTATCCATAAATAAATGTATTAATAAGAATCCATCAGAAGGTTTTAGAAGGATCACTCGATTAAATTATATAAAAAATATATCTTTTATTCTTCAACGATCAACATCGCGCCTTGTCGCTGGGAGGGACTCTGGTTAGTTTCTACCGTGCTCTCCGAGACAGGAAATACATCGGCGAGTTCGCCTTACGCGATTGGTTTAATGGCGTAGTGATAAGATACGTCACTCGCTTGCGCTTCTCTGTGAGTGAACATGAGCGGAGTGCTACAAATTCTTTAGTATAAATGATGATTTTATTAGACTTTAAGCAGTTAATCTTCAACTATGACAGCTTCAACATTGTTTACCAATTCATTTGAACTTTTTGGAATTGGCAGCTTTGCCTCCTTTGGAACGTCGGGATAAAATCATAAAAGAAGTATTTCGTATTAATATCTAATTTAATTATTACTCTCTTTAAAACAATATTTACACAGAGCAGTATAATGGTTACAGAATGGATAAATCACAAGATTATCTCAATTTGCAAGGGTCTGTGATAAATTTCTAAATATTTATTCTGTAATCATTACACTACTCTGTGTAAATATTGTATTAAATATATTGATAATTATATTACATATTAATACAAAATACTTGTTTTATGATTTTATCCCGACGTTTTCACGAAAACTCTGCGGCGCGAACCCGAACTGTGCCTTTCTTATGTTTTTCATGTTCTGTTAATGATTTGGATGGAGAATTCTATGGCTGTGAGAATTGTTGGAACAATTCGATACCGAATGCGAAATGGTTCCTTATTCACTGGAGTCAAATCATTATCATAACCGTTTAAATACGGGTCACACAATTCGCAGTCCCAGCCTGTAAAAAAAATCTGCCATGGGTTGTGTGGTGTATTAACCCTCTGACTCCTAGCGGCCCTCAAAATCTCAGTACCTTTGTATACGGAGGTTTTGTTGACATATGGATTCGTGAAATGGACTCGTCCGCCTTCTCCCCTTTTCTCCTCACAGTTGGTGGTCGAAAGCCCACTGGGGAGTGACCCTCGGGTAGAGACTGGGGTCGCTAGTTGAATGATACAGTTCTGGATGGGAACATAATGGGATTTTTTCAATTGTTACCACGATAGTAGGGTTTTATAATATTTTTGTTTTTAATGTAATTTTGCTCAATATATTCAAACAATTTATTTAAATATAAAATAATGTGGAACACCGTAGTAAGGAAATGAAATTTACCATGGATACTTATGTTCCTTTTACTTGCTGCTTGATAAACTTTTGGATTGTAATTCTTCACAATTCTTTTTCACAAAAATGGTATCCCTTTCATGAGAGATAAATTAACCTGTTGCATCCTAAACTGGTAACCTTCAGAAATGATTAAGAATAAAAAAGGGAATATTTAGAACATCCCCTTCGGAATTCAGTTATGTCCTGCTCAATCCACACTGAACAAGGGAAAATAGGCTCCTTTACAAAGCAAGGCTCCCAATTCTATAGCAAAATGTGTCTGACACGTGTTCCATGTACTTTTACCACTCCTTACTACATAAATGATTCTGAAATGGACTGTAAAGACCAGATGTAGCATTTTCTTTTCTTCGTCATTTCTAACACTAAATGTAGTGACATACGGTGATTTATTTGATGGTACATTTTGTAATGACAATGCAACAGGTTAACAGACTACTTTTCACATAGAGAGACATATGTTTCTGTATGAAAAGCACAGGCTTCTTTCTTAGACTAGGGGAAATATGTAAACAATTTTAAGGGAATTTATTTTTCAGGAAAGTGCAAATGTTTATTTATGTTTAATTAGCTAATCCTAAATCAGTTTTGTAAGAAATAAAATAGAATTGCGAACGTCTATATTTCCTTTGTACGAAAAAAGTTAAACTAGAAAATTGATAGTACTGTAAGTGATTTATATATAAGAGTATAACATAGATGGAATATAGTAAATGGATTTAACTAACAAAAAACTGATACATCATTCATTATATCTCACGATAGTTGATTCGAGATTAATGTCTTTGCGGTTAATTGAATTTCAACTAGTATTTTTAATACGTAATTTATAAGAAAATATTTTTTTATTAAATAAAAAGAATATAAAATAAAGTAACTTATCAGCAATATAAGCGGCAAACTTAGAAAGTAGTAAATCTACTGTGTAAGATTCGGTGGGTTTTAGCATATTTCAATTATTTGAGGTAAAATATTTTAGTCGAAGCTATTATTTTTGTTTTTTTCTAAGTGTTTATTTCACAGGAAAAATTCAGCAAAATTTTTGATTTTTCCATGAATTTTAATTTTTGAGATTGGCTAAAATTTAATGAATTGACTAAACAATGTTTCCGGCAATTTCCAATTTTCCAAATCCTAAATCAGTTTGGTAAGCTTTTAGAGTGAATGTGTTTTAATTATTGGTCCCTCAAATGTCGCGTAGAAAAGCATCAATCCTTACCTTTTTCTAAAAAAATGAAGTTAAATCACTGATATATGATTTTATAATATGACTCCTTATCGCTTAGAAATGAAATTTAATGTCTTGTATTTAACATGTTATTGACCAAACCATTTACAGCATTGTTTTAAGAAAAAACAAATTTAATAAAAACAATTTTTAAATGTACACTTTCCTTTAATTGTATATAAGGGAAAAAGCATTTTATTTTAATTATTCTTTACTGATTAATCTTTTTTTAATTCATTGTTATAAATATTATGTAATCTTGAAATAATTTTTAACACAAATTTGTAATTATGAAACGCCTCTTGTAAGGAATTGAAACTTAGTTCAGTTAATCGATTAATTTATAATTAAGTTATAAAAATATAAAACCCGTTGTATTGTCATCGAGAAGAAAAATTACAAGAAATTTTAAAAATCAAGTACATTGCAAATAAAATTTAGCACAGCATGCGAGTGTTTTGTTTTTGTTTGATTATATTTAAAATCTTGACTCCTTCAATCAAGCCCAGTGAATATAAAAATTACATATTCATAAGTAAATAATTTTAATTATATTTTCTGGAGTAAAAGTTAACCTGTTTTAAACGAATCATTGTTAATCTATTAACGTTCAAAATGATATTTGTCTTCATTACAAGAAATTCGAAAAAAATAGTCTCTAATAAATGAATTTCTAAGAAATTTAAATTTTTAAACAGTATTCTTAAGCTTTAATATTTTTTCATTTAAATAAACACAGATTTAGTAAGAAAATATAACAGGTTAAAATTATTTCAGAATCTCATTTTGAAAGTTCAGCGTGTAATTCTTTCTGAAAACATTTGAAGCTTCCCGCAGGCGAAATCAATTCATCACTGTCAGTCATGAATAGCAGACGTTTCCCCTCCCCGAGGAAACCCTTGTGAAAACTTCGCTTTACTACCCAAACCCCTAGTTTGACCCTTGCCCTCCCGAAAATCCGCCTGGCTCGTATAGAACCTACCAAGCCGGGTGGGGCGGGTGTCGTAGTGAGAGTGTTAAGGCGCCACATGATATATAAAGGTTGTCAAGAGCAAGCTCGCTCTCGTCCCTGAGGCCGACGTGGCCTAGTGGTAAGGTCTCGCTTTGGGGCCGGAGGGTTCCAGGTTCGAAACACGATTCCATTGAGGATCTGTCATGTATTGAGCCTGCTGCACGTTAAATTGTACGTCAAACGCCCTGTCGTTTGTGTGGTGCAGAAATTTGGATATGGGGTGTCATCCTCGTCATCTGATCTCGGTTCAAAATTACGAGGTCCATCCCAAAATAGCCCTCGTGTTGGTTGGAAACGTGACGTTAATATAACTAAGCTAAACGCTCTCTTCCCTTTAATTGTGTTCAAGAAAAGTTGTTGTTGTTCTAGTTACTGTGTGGTCTCTGCTTCAAGACCCAGGTACATGACACAACATGGTGTCATCTACATTTAAAAAGATTTAAAGGGACCCGAAAATGTGAAAAAATATGCCAACAAACAAGAAACACGATTTGTTTTACATTTTATTTTATTTTAGAACTAATATTTTTACGTTTTAACTTTCGCGTATTTTAACTATAACTGTTAATTGCCTGTTTGCCGTGTTTGTTTAGTTCTACCTCCTGTTTTTTATGAGTTGTCATGTTTATATATGCTATCATCATCTGTGACTACTGCCTGCTTCCTGTTATAATTTATCAACCTTGAAGTTATTTTTTGGTGCAAAACCCTGTAAAGTATTAATAATTCTTTATACTTAGGGTGCATTTCAATAATGGATACAGATAGTAGACGTTATCGTAAATTGAAAGGTAGGCCATCGAAACTAAAGCGTATGTGTGCTTCCAACATAAGCAAGAGATGGGAGAAAAAGTGAGTAGAAAATTCTGATAAAGCAGCGTGTGCTGAAAACTGTCTAAGCAATGAAGGTAGCGGAAAGAAAAAATATATAAATGTATGTACCAAAAAATTGGAAGTGTTGCCTTCTACCTCTGCTTCCATATTTTCCAGCCCTCTTGATAATGTGGACAAAAGCTTCGAAGCAAATAAAAAGCTTTTTGAAAATTGACCACGCAGCATTGGAAGTTTTTCCATGGCTATTGGCATTTATGCAATGGATAAAAAAACGTTTTGAAATGTTTACATAAATTGCATGAGGAGAAGCAGACTTCTAAAGATGACATTCTTCAAGTGTATCGCAAAATTATTCGCCAAAAGCATAATGAGTAGCATCACCATCTGACAAAAATGATGATATTATTGAAATAACAGCCTCTCGTGTTGGCACACGGCAGGAATGTGGACATGCGTCACTGTATGGAATTGGTATTCTTGTCGATATTTTGACTGGTCTTGTCATCGATTACGAGATATTGTCCTGAATTCACTACTGCAAAAAGGGATCTTGGAGAACAAAGCGCTGATTTATCCATGTATTCAACTATGCGAGATCATCAAATGCCATGGAAGTTAAAGCTGCAGAAATTTTATGGAAGAGATCGATTGAAAACTGTGGTATGCGATACATGAGTGTTCTGTCAGTGGCGATTCCAAGACATGCCAACATTTATTAGAATTATATGTATATGGTGACGGTATGAAAATTACTAAAGAAGAATGTCTAAATGTTGTGTGAAAGAGACTTGGGACAGGACTTCGCAATAAAGTCAAAGAATGGCGAATTAAAGGTGTCACAATTGGTCTTCGCAAAGAGGGAAGCTTGAAAGAAAGCGCTAAATTAAAACTTACAAACTTTTATAGGAAAGCTATAAAAGACAATGTCCCTGATATTCAGAAGACGAAAACTGAAATATTTGCTTCATTGTTCCACACTTCATGGAAAGACAAAGCACCTAAGCATAATAAATGCCCAACAGGCGTGACATCATGGTGCTTTTGTCAGAGGGCATTGGCTAACAATGAAAAAACAAAGTCTCCTTCGTCAATAAAGACAAAGTTGTCAGAGCAAGTTCTGGAAAAAATACTGCCGGTGAATCAAAGGCTTGGAAACAACGAGCTGTTGGCAAAATGCATCTCGGGAAAAACACAGAATGTAATCGAGAGCGTTCATAGTGTTATTTGGAAAAATTGTCCAAAACAAACTTTTGTTTCTAAAAAGCGGCTAAAAATTTGCAGTAATTTCGACCAGGGGAAATTTCATTTTTGTCTGCTTGAATAACTTTAGCGCAGAAAGGAATGAATTGAACACAGAACCTGCTCACATTGCTCAAAGACGTGATAAACGCCGCATAGCCCGAAGTGAAAGTAGAGGTGCTGAGAAGTGGAAAAGAAAAAGAATTTAGAAGAAACTATTTAAATCTAATAATAATACAAAAATCATTGAAACAGAAGTCGAAACAAATGGTTCTGGCAAATTTTAATTTATTTTTTTGAGAATAAATAGTTATTTATATTAAAACAGAAAACACACGCGCCTGAAAATTCTAACGGGTCAAATTAAGATTTTCCATTTAAACATATTTTTTCCCCTTCAAAATTTACTTTTAAGTGCGTAATGTAGCATAAATATGTCTATAATTAAATAAAATGATGGCAAAAATAAAGGTATATTAATGGTATAATTAATAAAGTGTATGGTTTAAAGAGATCAAGTATCAAAGGTAAGTGCACACATATATTTAAAATGCCTTTTTCTCAAAACTTTATATTTTCAGATTTACGTGTATTAAAATGATCTATGCTTCTTAATTCTTTTTAAATCTTCTGAAATTTCTAGTCCGGTATCCTGATAGTTATTAAAAGAATTCTTGGTATCCATTTTATGTTTCGTCTTCATTTAGAAAGTTAAAAGTCAGTTTGTTTTGAAAAATCCTAAAATTTTGTTGGAAATTCATATTTCCTAGAAATTAACTATTCAATGAAAGTGCAAAATAATACCCAGTTATGTTGGAAATGTACTTATGAGTAATTATAATGTAAAATGGAGTGAAGAAATAAAAAAAAATTGGAAAGCATAGAGTGTTTTTAAAAAATTAAAAAAATATTTTTTAAAAATTAAAAAAATATTATTTCAAAAATTAAAAAAATATTATTTTAAAAATTAAAAAAATATTATTTTAAAAATTAAAAAAATATTTTTTAAAAATTAAAAAAGTTAAAAGTTATTGATTACAAGTTTGTTTTTTTAAATATATTCCATATGGTAATGTCACAATAGATATGTGCATAAAAGT
>BGPR01006844.1:0-47117 GCA_013235015.1 Araneus ventricosus
AAAAATATTATAAAGATTAAAACACGAGTTGTAAAAATACTTTTTAAAGAAACTATTATGTACTTTTAGATAAGCTATTATTACTTAGACTGTTTTTAAAATTTCTTTAACAACATCATAATTTTAGAAAAAATTTCGAAGCGCCAGCTTATTAATCTAGTTTTGAATTATTTTAACACGAATAATTAATTATAAAATACATTCAAATAATTTTTAAACGTTTGACAACTATTAATTTTTTTTTCCCAAAATTGTACGATTAATAAAGCGTCTTATTATTCTAAATAATTTTTACATTAGAAGAACTGTTAATAAAATATGAAACCAGCGGGAGTGGTCTCCTCTAAACTTTCTCGTATACTTTCCCAAAAAGGTGCTGTTTTCCCTTCTCCCGTGTGGATAAAAAAATTCGAACCTACTGTAACCCAGAACCCAATGAATATCAGAAGGTTTTTCATTGTAGATCATAGTGATTGTAAAATATTTAGATAAAGAATCAAATTCAAAGAGATGCGTAGCGATAAAACCCATCTAGCACACACTTCCACTCTTGCCGGCTCAAGGACAAAGTGACGTAATCCTTCCGCGTGCATAGAGATTGCTACAAGTACGCATGCATATGAAGAATCGAATTAGAAAAATTAATTATGCAATTTGAACGCCTTTTTTGAACCGATTGAAACGACATTTGGGCGTAGATCTATAATTAATGCTAGCAACCGTCATACCAATTTTTATTTATCTAAGCCAAAGGGTTTAAGAGATATAATTTTTAAAAGTATGTGATTATACAGTCCGAAAGATAGTCAACCCTTCGACGAATGTGGTCCAAAATTTGATACGGACCTACATTCATGATGATAAAACTGTGTACCAAATTTTATCCATCTAGCTATTTCAGTTTTTGAGTTATAGTGTTCACATGAACGTGGACAGACAGACAGACTTCCCGTAGACGGATTTTGTCCAAAATTTGAGAGGAACCTACAAATTATGTGTAAAGATCACATGCCAAATTTCATCCCTGTATCTCTAATAGTTTTCGAGTTATCGTGTTCACAGACATACTGACACACAGACAGACATAATTCCAAAATTGTGTTTTACGGACTCAGTGAGATTAAAAGGGAGGGGAGGTCTGAAACGGGGAGATTCGTGAAAATCTCGGGTTCGAATTTTTTGAAGAATACAATACTTTCTCTTTGTATACTTCCTAAAAAAAAAAGAAAACATAGTTTGGACATAAGTTAATTTGGGCAATGCTTATTTGAGTCAAAACTCAAGGAACGAAAACCATTAATAAACTAATGCATAATTTAAATGCTTAATTGAGACAAATTTCTGCACAATTGGGTTAGTAGAAGCATATCAAAGTAAGATCTATCCGAATCTAAAGTCTAAACTGATGTCTTTAAGTAGGAAGAAGGAGAAAAGGTTACGATTCTGTATGTTCAAACCATTTATTGGACCTTGCTAGATGGCCATTTTTCGTTGCCCCTGTAAGAAGCAAGAGTTAAGTTTGGTCTACCGTTACCACTACCCTGCTTCGCGTGTTTAACATATGAATAAACTTGTTTTTCGTCGAGTTTCTAGCCCTTGCTTTGATGCATAGAAATAATTTTAAAATTTGAAGTAAAATTACTTTGATCGATAAAATGAGGTACCAGCCATTTAACACAAGTTGTGATGATTCTCTCTTTTTCAAAGATGACACCAGATTTTAGAAAAATATATCTTTTTACACGAGCACAAAAAAAAGCCAAGAAAGGCAAGAAACAAACTTTAGAAATTAATAAAGTACGTCTTACTGAGAAACTAGAGCCCTTTCAATCTAATAAACGAACCAGCGGGAATGGTCTCCCCTAAACTTTCTCGTGTACTTCCTCCAAAGGTGTCATTTCCCTTCCCCCCGCATGTATAAAAATTTCGAAGCTACTTTAACACAGAATACTATGACTATCCACTAGTTTCCTTCAGCGCGCGCCCAGGTCACGAGTATCGCTAAGCGCTCGGAAAGACTAACCAGTACGCATACTCGTGGAGATGACAGATTCGCTACAATAATAAAACCAGCGGGAGTGTTCTCCCCTAAACTTTTTCGTATACTTCTCGAAAAAGGTGCTGTTTCCCCTCCCCCCGCGTGGATAAAAAAATTCGAACCTATTGTAACCCAGGATCCATTGACTATCAGAAAATATTTAGATAAAAAATCAAATTCGAAGAGATGCGTTCCGATGAATACCGATTTCTAATCTTTCTTGGCTCAAGGACAATCCTTCCGCGTGCACAGATTACTACCAAGTACGCATGCGCATGGAGAATCGGATGAAAAAAAAAGCGCCAAGCAGGAGTCAATAAAAATCGTGCACAGAAGATTGCGTTCAATACGCATGCGCGTGGAGATAGCGGACTCGTTGGAGATGCGCTTATACAGACCGATAGACAGTCAACCTTTTGACGGATTTGGCTCAAAATTTTATACGGGCCTACATTCATGACGATAAAACTGTGTACGAAATTTTATCCATCTAGCTATTCAAGTTTTTGAATTATAGCATTCGCATGACCGCGGACAAACAGGCAGACAGACTTCCCGTAGACGGATTTTGTCCAAAATTTGATAAAAACCTACAAATTACGTTTAAAGACCACATACCAAATTTCATCCCCGTAGGTCTAATAGTTGTCGAGTAATCGTGTTCACAGACACACAGACATAATTCCAAAATTGTGTTTTTCGGACTCAGGGAGGTCTGAAACGTGAAGATTCGTCAAAATCTCGAGTTCGAATTTTTTGACGATTGCAATACTTTCTCTTTGTATACTTCGTATACGAGAAAGTAAAAATTGAATATGCAATTTGAACGCCTTTTTTTTAACCGATTGAAACAAAAATTGGGCACAGACCTATAATGAATGTTAGCATCTGTCATACCAATTTTTATTTATCAAAAAGAAAGAGTTTAGGGATATAATTTTTACAAGTATCCGATTATACAGACAGATAGACAGTCAACCCTTTGACGGATTTGGCTTAAAGTTTTATGCGGACCTACATTACTGATGATAAAACTGTGTACCAAATTTTATCTATCTAGCTATTCAAGTTTTTGAGTTATAGTGTTCACATGAACGCGGACAGACAGACAGACTTCCCGTAGACGGGTTTTGTCCAAAATTTGATAGAAACCTAAAAATTATGTGTAAAGACCACATACCAATTTTCATCTCCGTAGCTTTAATAGTTTTCTAGTTATCGTCTTCACAGACAGACAGATCTAATTCCAAAATTGTGTTTTTCGCACTCAGGGAGGTCTAAAACATGGAGATTCATCAAAATCTCGAGTTCGATTTTTTTTTTTGACGATTACAATACTTTCTCTTTGTATACTTCATATAAGAGTTAGTAAAAACAATCAGAAAATCAACTCCTCCTTTTGAGGTTGAAATCCATCTGACTTGTATTTACAAAAAGTAACCTTTCGCAGAAGGAGTATTGTGCCAAGCGTTCCTTCAACCATCGCCAACAGTAGCCAAACATCATAGAAGTCATAGTACGCTCGCTGAGAAAAATGTATTATAGCGTATCTCCTACAACAAGGCATCTACTCTCAAGGAATGGCCATTACTGAAAGGACGAACAGGAACATCGAAAAGATAACATGATGAAAAGGTTCCTAAAATCGAAGAAAATATTTTTGTAAAATGAAATATTAAATCGCCGCAATGTACGCTGGATATGTAATTATCAAACTGAAACTTTATGACCTGAAAAGAAATTATCAAATTACTCGAGCGGGCGCGCGGCGTAAACTTTACGACAGAAGCATAAAAAAGTATGAAATCACATTGAAACTCGGATAAACCCATTTAATCCTCAAAACAGGGATTGCATGAAGGAATAACAATGACCTTCAAGCAATTTTGACTCCAAATGTGCGAACAGGGTATAAAAAATCCCGTTTGTCGCATTGCGTAGGCGTGCCCACTAGAAGATTAAGTTTTCGAAAGTTCTTATGAGTCCATTTGTCAGTGCATGTAAATAAAGATTGAATTAAAATAATAAAGGATGCCGTTGACGTTATCTGTTGGGTGCTTCTGAGTTGCTGAGAATTCAGAAATGCATATTCCATGCATAAAATTTTGAAAAATCAGATAATTATCGGGTCTTTATGCAGAAAAAAATGTACATTCTGTTTCAAAGCAGAAGTACACTTGTTTCGACATCGAAGTTGAATTATTGCATCAGATCGTCTGACTAAGGATTATCTATAACAAAAATGCAAATATTTGGTCTTCACGGGTGGTTACTTGCACTGATCCGGATGTTTTCCGGGTTATTCCAAACTGATTTTCATTGAAGTGAAGAATGTCTTCTCTTTAATATCTTAGATGATGTTCGTACTTCCACATGTTTAAGCTGATTTTAAAATTTATTTTCGGTTTCTCTAAAAAAGAATTTATTAAATGCAGGATTTTTTTATTTGATTATTCATTCTCATAGGAGCTGTTGATGTCTGCAATAAAACTATTTTCTGTTTAGTTAAAATTAGTGTTTTTGCTTTTAATCTAATCCCTCAACTCCTCTTGGCGGTTCTTCTTGTTTGCAAATGATTTAGTCAGTTGGTTGCAAGAATTCGTTGTAAATGGCACTTGTTTGGATGTCTTCATTTAGGAAACATCAATCAAAATAAAATTCGTTGTTTAAAAGAATTGCAGCTAATTCAGTTGAAATTTAAAAGCCTCGTTTAAAGTTACAGTCCATTAACTAATAGGACAAATCTTGGAAAATATTATGCAAATTTGCATCTTTTTAAAGTTCTATATTTGGCAATAAATACTAAAGCAACTAGAAAAAACTCTTTATTAAATTCCAAACTTAATGAGTTAAATTAAGCTGATCAAAATAGATTTGAAATTCTAGATGCATGCATGCAATTTAGACACCAAACAATGATGTTTTTTGGATGCAGATATACAGGGACATCCACATATCTGTCAAAAGAAAAATTCTCCTATTAATTTTTGTCGTTTATATGCAGGTTGCGGTGATTTAAATCAATTGATTAAAATCACTGATTTAAATCAACTGATTTTATAAAAAATCCCTGTTTACCTTTTATTTTAAATATCAAGTTAACTGCTTTAATGAAATAAAATTGTTCAGGTATCTTTAAATAGTGATTTTTAAAGTATTTTGTTATATATTTCAGAAAGAACTATATAAGAAGATAAAAAAATATTTTTATTGAATATTGATGTAACTAGAGACTTTCCATATCTTTATTTTTTTGAGAACACAAGCCAAATTAGATTTTAACCCTTTTGCGGCGAAGGCAATTATTTTGAAAATTGATGAGAAAACATTATGAGAATGGGTTCAGTTTATTAGCAGACATAGAATCTATTAAAAAAATATTTTAAAAAAACTTTCTTCATTCATGCAGGGGGTCGTCACCCCTCACATTTAGATACAGTCACCTTGATTACACTCCAAAAGTTATTGTAAATCTTACAGAAAATTATAAATTAAGACTAAGAATAATAGACAAAATATTTGAGGTTACTTTGCTAAAATTGTAAATGTCCAGAACTGAAAAAATTTCTTATCTCCGGAGTCGGGTTTCCCAAACTTTATCTCCTAATAATTCCTATTTCAAAACTAAATTTCATAAGACTGCGATAGCCATTCTAAAAGGGTACTATACCTATCCTAAACCTATTCTTACCATTTATAGTTGAATTTAACGGTTGAGAAGTGA
The DNA here is from genome assembly GCA_013235015.1 of Araneus ventricosus. NCBI lineage: Eukaryota > Metazoa > Arthropoda > Arachnida > Araneae > Araneidae > Araneus > Araneus ventricosus. The sequence goes on from BGPR01006844.1 coordinate 5,763, forward strand.
GTGAAATAGGTATGCATTAATGCTAACACTTCGCTTCAGGGTTAAATAAATCTCTAATAGGTAACACAATAAAATCTACAAGTATGAGTGCTCCTTATTATGTAAGTAGAAATAAATATTATTGAAAGATCATGTTCACAAAGAAAGAACATAGTAAAAGAATCACAGCGAGTTTCATTTTTAATACGAAAAACTAAATACTGTTGGGACAACAGTTTTTTATATTGCAATAATGTTCAAATGTAAGATAATTAAGTAATGCATATATGTATTTCCAAAGAAAATACAAGCACATCTCACATAGTGCAATTTAAACTATAGTCTATACTTATAAAGGCACTGTTTGTGAGCATGTATTGTGCATGTACCAGACAGATCTATCATACTTATGATCATGAAATTTGGCACAGGTAGTCTGATGGTACTCAAGACTCGAAGTCTGAATTTAAATTTTATCTAGAAATTTTTTTATTTAATTTTTTGTGTGAAACAAATTAGGATTAGAGAAGCTTTCAAACTTGTGTTTGCAATGAAAAATGAACAGCTGAGTGTAAAATTCTGCAATATTCTAACATCAATAATATATCTACTTATAGTCAAGAAATGACAATTTTATTATATTTTTCCTTAATAAAATTGTCTTATATTTCAAAAATATATTATTTTTTATATTTTAGTTCACAAATTTTAAAATGTTGTACATTTTTTGAATATCTTTATAATTTGTTTTTAAAAAAATAAAGTACAGCTTAATGATTGGTATGTTGTTATATAATTTATGACTGTAGAGGCTCATTATCTAATATACAAATGTTAAATATATATATGTAGTTTTAAAAAAATCATTAAAATAAAAAAATCTTGATTTAAATCAAAAAATCGATTTAATCAATATCGATTTTTTTGAAAAATCAAAAAAATCGACAACCCTGGTTTATGCGTATTATATTGTTTAAATACTGAAGGTAGTTTAGAATGATCTTTAATTCACGGAACAGTATTGAAAAAAAATCAAACATTAATACCAGCAAGATAGTAATCTTTCAATACTCTAAATATTTTTCTGTTTATTTATTTAAAGAAAATGCATACTAAAAAACTCAATTATAGTGATACATGACACAAATGAAAATCAACCAAGCAAAGAATTTAGAAGTTGTAAGCCATAGTTAAATGATAATTAGACTTTAAAGTTGTAAATACTGAATATAAAAATGTTAAAGATTTGAAAGCTATAAATATTGAATATTAAAAAATATTAAAAGATATGTTATAGGATTTGAAGTTGTAAATCCTGAATATTAAAAAAATTGTGAGACTGAAAGTTGCAAAAGCTTATACTTAAAACATTACAGGAAATATCAAAATATCAAGATCTTCAGAGAACTTCTAAACATCTTATAAAATTTTATTATTATGATAAATTTTAAATGCAATTAAATGTAACAAACACATCCTCAAATACGCGACTGTTCTGAGTTTCGGTCAACGGCAAGAATACAGTTAACTATATCAATACAATTAATCATAAGATTGAACATTATAAAAAGCACAAACAAAAGAGATCTGTTCGATTTCTAGCGGAATTTCAATGAAAGAATTAAAAGAAGTTATATCTTGAGAAGAAAAGTCATTAGTTCTGTAAAATAAATAAAGGAATCAGAGTTTGCACTTGCCCTAGAGTTCTGCTTATACTTGTATAGTATGAATCAAATAAGACTGAAATAATATTCCACAAGGATATGCAAACAATCAACAAGAAAAAATATAGCAAATTTTAAAAAATTTAAAAAAAGTTTTTAAAAAAAGGAAGCAAAATTTAAAACTAGAAACTAAAAATTTAAAATATTTTAATTATCATACAATAAAATTAAAAGAACAAAAGAATTTTTTTGTATAAAGAAATAAAGTTAGAAAAAATTACGACAATGTTTAAGAAACGCTCAATTGCAGCAGCTGAACAAAAAACAGAGAACAATGAACAGATAATAAAGATCATACAAATATAGCCAAAAGAAAAAAAGGAAGGTAATAAAAGCAATCCTAGAGTAATTTGAAGGTAACGAAAAGCAAAAAAACAAAACAAGGAATCCATTCTAGTTCACTTTTTCAAGGGCTAAGAACTATTCGAAATGGATTCAAAAGAATATTTGGGAAATTTCCTACAAGGACAATATTTCACGAATCACCAAGTGATATTGGTTGAACAGTTGAGCAGTACTGTTCCGTTCTTTTGAACTTACATTAACCTAACGACCACTGCATGTTATCCCGCATGGGTGTGATAAGTAAATGGAAGTCAGTAAACCAACGGATCGCAAAGTGAACTGGCACAAGTAATATCTGCATTTCCAACTTAAAACAGTATGCTGATTTGAAGTCACCTCTAATCATTTCAATACAGCTGGCTCTATTTATTTATATCAACTTGATGGAAATATCACTCTTGCTTCTCTTTAGCGGCGATGCTGGCTTGATATGAACACTCGGCACCGCTTCTCTCCTTCAAAATTTTGTTGGGTGAAAGCGAAGTTTCCATCCTCAGACTTAACATAAAATCTCTTACCTAGTCTGACAGTTACTAAACGTATCAAAGGCTTTTTTTAAATAAAGCAAAGATCATCCAAAGGAGCCAAAGTGTGGTACAAGAAACAGCTTATAAACTTTTTAAATACTAGATTAGAGCATTCGGATCGGGCAATGAGAGTTTATTGAAGACGCTAATTTATATTTAAAATTGAATGCAGGTATATTAGAAAATTATTTACGATTCGATCAATTTTAATTAAATTTTTATTCCATATGAGAGAGCGTCGTCTGGTAAGGAATTTGAAAAACTCATAAAATTAAGAAAGTAAGAATTGAAAAATAACCAGTAAAAGAAAATGACGTCTTGTTTCAAAAGTATAGTCCTGAATTCTCTTCTCTGATTCTACAACAATTCACTATATATTTCAATTATTTTAATATTTGAATATAGCTTTTTTTAAATGAAAATTTATATAGATTATGTGGCAACGGCTCGAAGCTTAGAATAGAGCAATCTTGGCAAAAATATGCGTCTTTGAAGTTATATATGTGGTCCTAGGTTAAAATCTCATGAAATCTATGATAAATTAAACACATTTTTTTCTTATAATTTCAATCTGAATGATTTAAGCACACAGTTATGTAATTAAGAACCATTTCAAATAAACGTATTTCGAGGTACAGATTTTTCATTACTCATTATAGAAAAAAATTCTAATACAGCATTGTCCCAAAATTAAATATTGTACTACAAATAGTCTGTTTTACAACTTTTGAAGGTAGATCAGTTTTTCATAGCAAATTAAGACTCATAGGTGCAATTTAAAATAGTGAAGCCGATATCCATAAAATGATAGTTGGCTTTTAATAACATATTGTGGTCTTACATCTTTTATCCAAATTGAAATTTAAAAAAGTTATTAAAAAGGAAAAAAAGAAAATATTAACAATCAATCAATAAATAAAAATTTAAAAACTTGTTTTTATTATTGTACGAAAAAGTAAAAAAGAATATTTTTATCAAAAATCTGGAAGTCAAAACAAAAATCATAAAAGTGTGAGGCGCTCAAAACGATTCTGTAAAGAAATTAAACTACAATGAACATTATAAGAAAGAAAACTCCTTAACATTCACTAAAGTTTAAAATGTATTGTGAATGTAATTAAAATTCTAATTTACTTAAATTATTTTTATGACTGCCACACGCTTTTACAATCTTTGTTTTGACTTCCAGATTTATGATTAAAAATTATTTTCTACTTTCTAGTGCACTAATCAAAAACTAAAGCATTTTAAATTTTTCTTTCATTTTCATTAATTAAAAATATGTTATATGCGTTATGAGAGCACAGTTCTTATTTTAGGAAAAATTAATAACGACACTTAAGATTTAGGGTTAGAAATCAAGCAGGTACATTAATAATATCATTTTTAAAATCATTAAATATCATTTTTCTTAATATTATTTATTGATATTATTCTAGTTTTTTCTTTAGGAATTCTTCATATAACAGAATAATTAATTGCATGAAGTTTAGAAGAAAAATCCCCGAGGCATTTACGGACTTTCTTTTTACGAGGCACCTCATAGAATGACGGCAAAAGATTTAGATGATACCACTGAAATAAATTCTAATGATAAAAGTAAATTTGTGTAAAAATGTAACGATAAGAGCTCGATTCTTATTTTTGTGTAACTCTTGAACTCATAACTTGTATTTTAAAAGTAAAGGCTTCATTTTGATTCCTTCAAAGCTGTTGCTGCTGAAGGCTTTTTTATAGGGAAACATTCATTATGTATTAACTATTTTTTATGAACTTAATAAAAGAGAGGCACTATTCTATTTATTTATACTTAATGCTTTCAAATTCAAAATTTAAAATATAACATAAGTACCTATGGAAAGACTTATAAAAGCAAAAGTTATAAAAAAATGCAAAATATTTCATATTAAGTTTGTAAAAATATTTTAAGACTTTGACTACTTAAAGAACATATTAGCTGAAAAAATTGTTTTTATTGCATTTAAAGCAAGGTAATTTCAATATTTCTTGTTTAAATAATTCAGTTTAATTGCTAATCAAATATAAAATATAACAAAATAACAAATACAGTGAAATAATCAAGAATATCAAAAAAGTAACATAAATATGAATAAACCAATAATAATACTTCACTATAATTTCTTTGTAGCTGCATTTTTATGTAAAAATCACAGGCTTTATGAAATCTTCGGTAATAGAAAATCGAGAATGTGAGAAATACAAAATATTCTACAATTTTCCTAGAAACTACATATCACATTCTAGAAATAATTTATCTTGAATTGTATCTCTGAGAGATACGAGGTTTAGGGATTTGTAGCAACAAAGGCTGTTATCCCTAATTCAAAAAAAATATATATTTATTGCTCAATCTGCTTAAAAATTAATTAAAATTGCCATCAGTAGATGGACTAGAAAAATTGTCGATCCAATTCCGTCAAGACAAAAAAAAAAAAAAAAATGGCGTCCTCCTAGAAGGGCGGCCATACTCTTTTTATTTTTGAAAAATAATTTATTTTCCGCTCCATTTTTATAGAAATATCATTTCTGAAATCTTTGTTAAACAACATCTCGTAGAGAATTTTATGGAAACCAGAATCGAAAGCATCTTCAGCTCTCTTGGTGTCTCAAATAAAAAAAAAGAAACTGGTGATGTTTATTGAACGTAACATCAGTGTTAAACAAACGAGATTTAACTTCACCGTGCAAAGTGTTTAAAGAAATCTCTTTGTGCGCATAAAAATAACGAAGTCTAGTGTGTTTAACACATTTGCGTAATCCCTTTAGCTCTTGTTTGCAAATTTCTCTTGCGCGAAAACAGCAAATGGAGGAGCAGAGTGAAGAATTTTGTGCTTATGACAGGTAGTAAAATGGATTATGGTGTTCTTGTCTCAAGCTTTTACTCTCCCGGTCTTTAACGGCAAGCTTAGAGGTTAGAAAAGATGTGATGGATTTTTCTGCTATTCCGGATTTACAAGAAAGAACGGGAACTTGTTAGCGGAAAACATTTTACTTGTATTTTTTTTCTTAGCAGTAAATGCAAATAGCTTTAAAACTCTGACTATGTGGGCATTCAGTTAATATTAATGTTGAATGGCTGGCGTTCTAAAAAAATAAACACTTTGAATAAAAAGTACATACACAATTGAAATCATGCATGAAAGTTTTACAATTCAAATTAATTCATGTAAATGTAGCATCGTATCAGATATAGAAAGATTCACGATTCTAATTAATTAATACAATAATTTTTTTATTTTTTTACAAAAACAATTTTTAATCATTCAAGCGACACTTTTTCATAAATAATAGCTCAATCAATTCGTCATAGTTACATCACAGCGACTAATAATCGTTTGACAGTGGACTGCCATGTGGAAATATCAAGTGAAAACTGTTTAAGACATGACTTAATTTGTCTATTAGGGTAATAAAATATGGGTTATGGCTAATGTGACCATACACCCCGTTTCAGACGAGACCGTCCCGTTTTTAGGTAGCCTATCTCGTTGCCCCAAGCACAGCTTCGGGACGCCAAAATGCCCCTCTTTCAGAAAGGGAGAAACTCAGGGAAACAATTTCAAACCAATTTCAGGGAATCAATAATAATAATAATAATAATAATAAAAAGGCGATGACGGGCATGCGCAATAGGTCTCACACATAAGCAAGTTGGTCCAAAGCCTGATAGCTTGCACTTATTTTTAATTACATTACACCGCAAAAATTGATAAGAATGAAACTCTGACAATGTTTCAACCGAAAGTCGTTGGGTGAAATTGTTCAAACACTTTCACATCAATAATTTTAAACATATGAACTTTCTCATAATTGTTGAATATATTCTATGTCTGCCCGGTACTAACGCAACCATAGAAAGGGTCTTTTCCCTTACGAATAAGTTGTGAACGAGCAAGAAACAGAGTTGCAAGTCGCAATTCTTAAGTGAAGTTTAAGAAATCCATCCAAGAATTTCATTCTTATTTCAAATCAACACCAGATATACTGGAGCAAAAAATTTTTCTTCAGAAAAATAGAAGATGACATGAATTTTTTTTCATGTGTTCATTCCTGTTGTTTTCATTCATAAATAAAAACTGAAGAAATGTGAGTTTTTTTAAATACATATACTTGAGAACTATGTGATGTATTTCAGCATATAGTATGAAGAATCGTGGAATCTTCTTTATCAAAAATAATATGTTTATTGGACATTTTCCACAGCACAAACATGTACAACAAACACATACACTTACATCATAAACGTTATATCACTGACTGACATCGAATTCCATGTTCAACTAAAATTATTCTTCTCTGTTGCTGGGCAACGTTAACAAAAGACAAATAAATATATCGTTGCCATACTATTTTTATAACCTTTAGAAAAGAATTAATACCAAACTATTTTTTTAAAATTAATTTCTTTTACAGCCAAATTATATTTTTAAATTAATTTCTTCTATGACCAAACGATTTTTTATCTAATTAATTTATTTTCTTTAAATATTTTAATAATTCTACAAATATATATATCTTTATTCGTTACGAATATTACAATACATATACTTCAGAACACCGTGACTGGTGATGTTTATCTGAAACTCTCAACTGGAATGAGTTGTCCCACGCATCGAAAAGATATTTAAGGACGAAGAGTGATACTTTCAGCAGGATGAAGCTCCTGCATTTTACTGTCTCGAACTAAAAGTTATTTTGTTGATGTTGTGACCCCAAACTCTTCGGTTTTCATACAGATACATTTTTTTGGAGATACATGATATATAATGTTTGGAACTAAATATAAACTATAATCAATGAGAGCATTCATTGAAAGAGAAGTGTTATTTGGCAGTGTGCCCAAGTGTTATTTGGTATGCTTAGTTACTTTTACAATGACAGAAATTGCCTTCATCAGCAGTGCCCAGACAGTAACGGTCAATACTTCGAACACTTCAAATAACTGACAAAATTCTACATTTTTGTAAATTAATTTCAGTTATGAAAATTTAAAGAGTCTTATTAATTTGTTTCGTAATAATTATTTGAATCGTGCTCAAAATTTTAGGGACATCCTGTAGATTAAAGATACATGGAGAAATTTCTTCAGATTTCTGAACTCTTAAACAATCTCAAAAGCCTAACGGCAAATACTCTATGAGTTTTTCGATGGAATGCGAATTTATATTTGTAAAAAAATGTCGTATAATTAAAAAAGTTCAGATGAAAGTTCATAACTTCTTATGGAATTACAAAATGGCTTATATTTAATCTTATAAGGTTCAATTAACAATCAAACTCATAGTATTAAGCTAGGGAGAAGATAACTTCCTAATAATACATATTTATTGCCTTTTATCCACAAATATGACGTAATTACGTCAAGATACGACAGTTTTTTTATTTGTATTATTATAATTTAATTATGTATAGAAAGAGTTTATATAGATATTTCTGCCGACTGAGTTTTAGTAAGGTACTTAACTGTATCTTCATATTCAATAAATCACCGACTATCCATACGTCCTGAAAATAATATTATTATTTTGTATGTCCGCAGCATAAAATAGTCTTCGTATGAAACAGGCTTAACAAATGGCATTTGTCATTTCATTGGTACTTTGCTTGTTCATATTTTGCGCAGTCTCCTCAGCCCACTTGTGAAAGAAACTAAGATGCAATGCTAAGAATGTTTTAGATTGGAAGATCATTTTTCTAGTGGCAATAAAAAGATTCTTCTCATTCCATTAAAGATTTTATACTCGTTAAGAACTGCCAATAAGAAATGGCAAAGAACTTTTCCAATTTATGCAATTTCTAATTTATGCACATCTAATATATATATACATATATTAGCGTCTTATTACTTTTATGTGGATATTATTAACATAATAAAGAAAAATTGAAGTATGTACGCGGTTGATCAACATACATAAAGATAAATTTAATGACACTGAGAACTATATACAAATTCAGTTGTTTGTAAAGCTACATAAAGTTGGTTAAGTTATACCAGTGTTTCAAAATGAATACCGGGGTTTAAGAGCTATTTGCTATTATTTATCAGCTTATAATGGCTCTGATTTATTTGCAAGGTTTATTGAGCGAGCCATTACTAAATCCACAGAAAATATTTTCGAAAGAAATGAAGTGATCTCCATGAAAGTTAAAAGTAATTATTTAATTACACCGGATCACTTCAATGTCTTACTCTTTCACTGTCCATGAGTCATCTTCTAGAGGGAGGGAGGCCGTGACATCTGCCGGATAAATACATCTGTTACAAGCTTTGATTTACATTGATAAATGATATTAAATTGTTTAAATAATTTTTGTTTATTTAATTGTGTAAATAAAGTTTTAATTATTCTCGATTTTAATTTACTCTCTATCTTTTTTTTTGACATGCCTATGTATCACTGACGGACTTTCACAATATAAGGCCACAGGCACAAAATTTTTTTGAGGCCCTTTCCCTACCCAATCTCGTAAATTCGCAGTCGCTTTAGCTATGAGATGCATTTAGAATAGATTTTGAGGCCCCTCAGAGTATCTAGGCACGAGGCGAGCACCTCTAGCACCTGTACTAAGAACCGCCACTGCCATGTATAGTAAAAAAAATGTGCATTTTCTACTAGTTATTTGATAGAGTCTAAATTAGAAGTATTTTTTCTCTCAAAAGTACAATTATTTTCAAATATTCATGTTTAGATCATTTTTGCAATTTACGAAGGCTTATAATGACAAGTTGAGTGAGCTGTTCACACATATTTGGAAGCTTACAAAATATAAACCTTGGTATTTTTGACAAATAATTTCCAATAAGAAATTAAAGGTGCCCTTTTTTCGAAGAAATATATTTTGCAAATTATGTAAAAAAGCTCTTATTATTCGAGGATGGTTTTAGTTTTTTAAACGCCGTTTGAAATATATGAATACAATGAAAATATTAGTAAATTCTAATTATAATTCAAAACAAAACGAAAACTATTTTTTATTGTGAAAATTCTCCATAAATAATTCAAATGCCAAGATAAATTTTAATTATTCTTTTTTTATATATATAGTAAAACTCTTTAATTAATATGTGACTAGAATAAAGATAAGTATTTCTTGGAAATACGATGCAAACATGAACTAAATATATAAGCAGAGATATATATATATATACTATAATGTATAATTTTTATCATGAAAAATATTTAATCCATAAATAACGTTTGAGAAAGTTTTTCTTATCTTGAAACAGTAACCAAAATTGCAGCTTGCTTGCTTCAAATTCTCCAAGAAATTTATATGACTTCATTTGTATTCTGAAAACGTTTACACCATAAAGAAGGATGCGGAAGTTGAGCATAAATCAATTAGCAACTGATTTATTAAATTTGAATCTTAATTATCCATAGCACAGTAAACCCTTATAGATTTTTTCTGTAGGAAAAAAGATTAAAGATTAATATCTATGAGATTTAATGATTGCCTTTCGGGTTAATACGAAGCCTTTAATAAAATATTGTAAATTCAGACGGTTAAAATCATAAAAAAAATGCTTTTTCATTGCGTTAAAAGGGTCTTTTGAAGCATGCCAAAAATCGATGTCTATTCCATTGAATTTTTTAAAACCTTTTTAAAATTATAACTTTATTTATTTTTCAAACTGAAATTATGAGAGGTCATTAATCCGATTGGTCTACATGAAACAACAACGAATAAAATTTTGAATTAGGTAAAAAAGTTCAAACTAAGACTTTTTGGTAGTGCAACACTCATTTCATGGATAAAACATGATTAAAAATTTACTTTCGAAATATTTGAATATTTTAAAACACCCGATTTTTGCAGCGTAATATTAAATGCAAATATATGGGGAAAAATCAAGTTTAAGTTAATTAGGTGATTTTCCTTCTTTGGATATTTTTTATAACTTTTTTTCGTGTGTAACATTGTTTAATGCAGTCCGTCTGCTTTTATATATAATTAATAAAAAAATTCTATGATTTTCACACATCACATATCTCGCTCACTAACAATTCCAAACTGCTTGTATTTCTTTAGATTTTTAGGTATTTTCAGGTATCAGGTCTGTGTAATATGTCAGCAATATGTTCATGAGAATCTGAAGCAAAAATTTTCGTATTTAAGTTAATTTTACCATTTTGATTCTCGGATTGGAATGCATCAGATTCTTTATTTTAAATATTTTTGCCTTGGTAAACCTGGAGTTTAGGGTGCGTATTATTTTCTCGCCAATTTTCTTTGGCACAATTTTATTTGCCGTCGCCAAACACTGTTTAGGATGCGCAGTGAGTTTTTTTATAGGTCTCCTGCGCATTCGATGCCTACGGCATCTCAAGACGAAAGATTTGATTCGGCATTGCAAGTGTGCACCGGGCAATTTTTTTTTAACTTAAAAAAACATCAGTGGCTTCGCTTTCAGCAAAGCGGACCCCTCGTAGCTTCGCTTTTTCAATGAGGAACGAAACACACAGGGAAAGCACGAACACAGGAAAAACACGACGTCTGAAGACGATGAAACGTAGCAAGGGAAACATTGTTTCCAGAAAAAACATTCCTTTTCGATATTTGGAAGCCATAATCAGCAACACAGAGAAAGAGAATCAGAAAATTCCATAAACGAAAATCTTTAGAAGAGAAGCGAACGGTTATTGAAAAAATTCGTTTGGTAAATGATCAAAAATTCCAAACGAAGTATTATTCAAATTCGCACTCCGACGAATCAAACCGAAGAAAGAAGACAATGGACCAATGGAAATTAGGCGAAATTAAAGGCATCCATCGTAGACCGGTAAACAAATCACTGTCAGCGCATGCGCAAACGACGCCGAAAAAAAATGTTGAATGACAAATGTTCTGGAACTCTCTTTCCCTTGGCGACAAAACATTGGCAAGCTTAAGAGAAACGAAGTGAGTACGCACCCTAAACTCCACTAAACTCCAGGTTAACCTTTGCCTTTTCCATACAAAGATACCTTTCTTCATGCCAATATATTTCGTTCTAAATGAGAGGAGGATTTATTCACTTTCAATAGTATATAACTTATTAATTCGCAGATTATCTTCTGAAGAACCGAATCTCGAATACTGTAATTCAGTTCGCTGAACTGTTCAATTCAGTTCACGAAAGTTCGTATCACACTGTAAGTTTCTCATTAAACTCGTTATTCACTAATTAAAAGTTAGTCATTGTTTAAATGTATTAGTAATTAACATTCTTGAAACTGCAAACTATTTGCCAAGTCATACAACAAAAATATCGCATAGTCAGTATAATCTGTTCTTCACAGTTTCGTATCATAAGTTAATTAACTGGCATAGGAGGAAATTTTATAAGAATAAATTAATTTTTCTTGAATAAAAGCTTAGTAACCGCTCTTATAAGCAGCACTCTGTAGGAAACGTTCGCAAATCATAACATTAGTATAGAATAACGTTCTGAAGGTAAAAAGCTTATCTAAGCTCAAAACATTTCTATCATTCCTGTGTACCAGAACTTATTTCAGGTAATCAAATCAGTCAAAAATCTTGCAAGTTGATTATGTGACATGTTTTGTTATCGCATCAACTTCTAGTTTATTCGCAATTGGTTGGAAGCTCGAAATCACCAGGGAAGTAGTGGGACTTCTCTGGTTCCACTTTACTTTACTCTACGCACACCCTTGACTCCAGAGATAAATATCTCCAGTTTGCAGTTTAGGTGTGTGTGTGTGTGCAATGTAGAATCTTTATTGATTCCAAATAAATAAATAAAATAAAAAAAATAATAAAAAGATACATTGAGTAACGACGGTTTCATAGACTTGATGTACAAAATAATTCAACAAGTACAAATTTTACCTAGGATATAAGATTTACACATAAATTGACCATTCAGATTATCTCTGATGTATGGAGCCAAAACTGAATCTAAAGAGAGTAAGTTTGAAATCACTGTAACAAACGTTAAAGATGAAGGCTCATTTGGAGTATCTTTATGAGAGTTGAAAACATTAATGAAATGATTGGAAATGGTTTCCTTAAGCTAACTAGAATGAAAAGAAAATGAGTTAACAATATTATCACATCATTTCACTCTAATACTAGTGTCTCTCCTCACGAGTAATCACTTGAGTTTCTATATTAGTAGATTTCACTTATGAAACATTTACAAGTATTGTCTTTAGTTGTATGTGTAATGGGATATCTAGCTCCTAAATTTAGATTATGGCAGTAGCAGTTAAAGCAACACAGAAGGTTATTGGTGCAATCTCTCGGTAGATGATGGCCAGCACATTTACTGCAGCTTGGAGTTTTGTAGAAGCAGTCCTTCGTTGTGTGTCCAAAGGGCTGACAAAAGTTACATTTTTTTGTAATTAAAGCTCTGGTTTCATTGGGGGGCACCACGAGTACGTGGCTCAGAAGCCGCCGGATAAGTAAGCGGGGTCTCGCTTCCCTTGTGGATATAGCAATGGTGGTGTGGATCGTAGTGCCCACCTCCGAAGACGGGTCGTTCCTCCGTAAAAAAAGGGGGTGTCGTATGAGCCGTTCGTAATGGTGGTCTACTTTGCGGTCGACTTCAATGCCCGATTTTCTGTCGCGAAAGCAGGTCTTTCAGATTCACCAGACGGCTTCGATCTAGGTCGGGGTGTTTTGTTATGAATTGCTCTTCTCCTTTCAAAATTATTAGTACTGTTCAGCAGCGGATTCCGAGACTACCACTTTTGGACGATTTTACACCCGAAAGGGGTGTCAGGCAAGGAGTCATCTGAGCGCATTTCCGGAGTTCTTTGTTAGATCAAGCTCAGCAAAATGTAAACATCACCCTTCCATTCTTCCCTTTCCCCCTTATTTTGATGAAAATAACTCCGCCCTGCGCATGCGCAAAAGCGCGAAGGGTTTCCGAATCCGTTGCTAAAAGATACATCTTTCAAATAAAACCTTACTAATATTATTACTCATTGGTATTTTATCGATTGGGTGGCGAATGAAAGATTAACATGCACAAATAAAATAATAAATATTTGAAAGTTTTATAAAATGCATCGCATTTTAACACCATCTATCCGTACTATGGATCAAAGAAGTTGTTAAGAGTAATTTTTGCCATCGTGTTTTCATTTCAAAAGTTACCAATAACAATTTTACAAGTCACCTGAAGGTAAAGTCGTTTAAATGGCAATTCTATAGGCTCATGAAGCTGTTCAGCAAAGAGTTATATCCTAGAAAAATTAAAAGAAGAATTAATTCCCCTCTGATATTAAAATATCAATTAAAGTTTCTTGAACTTTAGCAAAAATGAATTGTTAACTATGCCGTTGACTCCACACAACAACGAATTCATAAGAATAGATTTTAATTATGCATACAAATATAGGTGTTCTGAAGCGTGAAGCCTTTTGGCTAACTATCTGAAGATCTTGCCATTCCACTAGGCTTTGTGATGTTTCGGTGGTGGACGCCAAGCAATACAATTAAGAAACTTTCTCATAATATTTCTGTTAGAGATAAAAGAAATTGAATGTTGATGACCTTGAAGCGAAATTTACTGCATGAGAAAAGAAGGAACCTTAACTGTGAAGATTCTTTGTTGTAAGTGAGTGTGTTTACTCGGTCGTACATGTGCTGGGCTATCAACAAAACAAACATTTAACTAAACAATAGAGTAGAGATTTGATTTCATTTTTATAATAGAAGATATATATAGTGTAAAAGTCTTTGAAAAATTGTATTTTTGATAAATGTCTTCCCGAGAAATGAAGCAATAATTTGTTAAAAGCTATCAAGTTAACATAGAATGCATTACAGATGGGTGAAAAAAATCCTTAGGGACGCAGCTAATATTTTTGCCATGTTAATGCTGCTGAAACGGTAAAAGTACCAAAAACAAAAGAATAAATTGAACGTATTTATACTTTACTAGCCGTCGTCACTTTGTCCGTGCAACTCGTGGGTCAAGACGCAACACGGTAAAGGAGAGGAAGAATAGAAAAAAATCATTTTATTATATTTCTAGACTTTTCGTTTTTTTATCATAACTTTAACAGTGGCAAAAACACGTGATTGAAATAGATAGTGGCACAATGCTATTGCTTTGATATTTTACAACAATAAGAAGCATTGTTACAAATCGTGTTTCAACTATTTTGAAAAAATATTAAAATTAAGGAAACAATTGTATGGAAAAGAAATTTGTTTCATTGAAAAGTCAATTTTTTTAAGACTGTGTAAAAATAGTTTTTTTGTGCGATAGCATGCTAGGAAGTAATTGAGGAAAAACGCTGAAATTTCAGTTAATATTTAATTAATTAAAATTTTGAAAAAACTTTTCCTAATGGGCACTTACTACCCAAGAAAGAGCTACCTGCTATATTTCAGGTTTATAGGCCTCGTGATTTGAGAGATTCAGTAACGAATCAAGCAGTCAATAACATTTGCTCTTTAAATATAAAAATTAAAGATTGTCATGATAAAATCTTAGTCCATAAGCGGAATATTATTTTAAAAATTAATCAATTCTAAAGAAGATTGATAAAAGAAGCTTTCCTGCAAATAAATAAATGAAATGGAACAAGGCTGTTGCAAACAAATTTACCTCTGTGTCTTCAAATGGTTATTCAGTTACTGAAAGTCTATTATCCCTCAGGTTAGAGCTACGTAGTTTTTTATGTATTACATATCTCACAGAAAAATTTATCTGGAAAGATTTGTGTAAGTACATTGTTATACTGAAAATATAAGATATGTGGCAAAAAATTTCTGTATCAAGTGCAAATCACTAAAAGTTTAAAATTAAAACAAGATTTACCAAATGAATAAATAAATAAAACTCATTTATTCTCATCAGCGTAGGAAGGATTAATGGCGCCCTGGTTACAATACCTTCTTTCGATAGCCTCCCCATATTTGTTTAAAATGCGAAATAAAAGCACTGATATGTCTACAAGGCGCCCTCAAAACTGTCTCCTGAGGCATACTCAACTATATACATTCTAAGCAAAAATACATAAATACTCAATGCCAGTTGTGCAAATTCTCAAGAGAACCCTTAATGAGTTTACTATTAATACAGTCCTACTAAATTGCAATGTATAACAAATGTAGATGCGCCATTCATCATCGAACTTTCCCAACGTCAAAGGAAAGCAAATCGGCAACATTATGTTTGGCATGTAAAAACCCGTCCTTCTTTTTTTATATATTGCTGCGTATCAAAACAAGAGGCCATAATAATGGAGATTACTCCATAGATCCAGCGGAAAGAAGAGTGAAAATGCCCGATGCAAATGGCGATGTCACTCACCAAAGGGTGTGTCCCATTAAGCTGAATGGACAGAACCTTTGATGCATTGTTTGCGAATGAGGGATGATGGGATTGACACTGCGAGGCTCGCAACACCAATCTGATTCTTTATTACTATATCTTGTAATTGTTAGATGCATTGTCTCGTTTCGAATCGAGATTCTAACAATCCATTTGTTTCGTTCAAGACAAATGGGATTTCTCGAAAGATAGGCTGCGTGTAGCTCTCTCAGTTTAGAGTAAGGCGAAAAAGAAATTTAAAAAGATGTCTTACTAATACACCATAAATCTTTGAACGATAGTTGCTTGATGGGAAGAGATACTACTATGTCATAATCCAAAAGAACCAATATTCGTTTTATTATTTTAATTCGTTTGATTTCTTTTAAATAGAAGTACGTTTTGGTTAATCTATTATTTGTTTCCGTTTTATTATTTTAAATGGAAATTGTCACAAAAACTATAATAAATTGTTGTTGGTAATTAAAAGATGCTCATTTTAGTATATTTCTAAAAAATATTTATTTAATTATTTATTTTTAAAAAATGCACCTAGCAGATAAAACTTCAATTACAGAATACATGACACAAAAAGAACACAAAGCACACAAATAACAAAAGCTGTAAGCATCAAACCCTAAAGACATTTCAAATTGTATTTGAAAATTAAAAGTTGACTGTCAATATTAAAAACATTAAAGCGAAATTTCTAAAAACCTTAAAAAGATAAAGCAAAAACGCATAAAAAATTAATAATTGAATACAGACACATATAAAAACATTAAAAAACGATGCACAATTTAAACAATTGAACACATTAGATAGTTTAATCTCAAAATTAACATCTCTGTTTTATTTCGATATTTCCTTGAGACATTAAGCGCATTTTCCACGTAAATAAGTGGACATTCAGATAAATGTTTATAAAAATATCAATAACTTTTGCTACCTGAATTATAATGTATTTCTACGGATTTCTCTTCTGTTTTTATTCCGTATGATTTTATTTTCAGTGCAAGCAGTCGTGATAGAAATCCAATTAGATACCTATTTCTGAAATTTATTTAGGACCGTGGTGGCCTTGTATCTGTGTCTCGGTCTTAAAACCAAATAATTGTAGATTCGAAACCCGATTTCACCAAAAAAAACTGCTTGGTGCGAGCTCAACCCGTCGAAATAGAACGTCCTCCTTTTAATGTGGCATGGAAGTTTTTAGGACATGTCGTCTCAGATGTCATTCTCGTAATCCGATCATAGTTCAAAAGTACAAGTCCCGTCCCAAAATAACCCTCATACTGCTTAAAGGGACTTTAATGTAATTAAATTTACAGATATTTATTATTTTTCTTCGCTAAATTTTGGTTATGAAATCAGTATGCAGTCAGTTTTCGTTATCATTTTATTAGCACACAATTTCACAATTTATTTTTTTAGTTTTTATTGCTTGGATTAATATAATGTAAGACTGACATTGTAATGAACTTAACTCCGTTTGTAACTGAAATGGAATCATTCATCTGTCTTTTATTCTAGTTATGTGTCTTATATGCTATTTACTATTTTTTTCATTTCTTAGTGGTGATGATATAGCTATGAATCCGCTTGATGTTAATAAAAGCATCAACAGAATGTGAAAAATTTTACTAATCAATTCTTAGTTACGATTAATTGTAATTCGATTCTTAGTTACACGTTTCGATAGTGTTGTAAACAAAGCGAAAACTCAAGGTTAAGGGTACGTTTATTGTGCAGGCAATTTAAATCTGTTGTAGCTGGAGCGAATAGAAAGTTCACGCCGGCTCAACTTACCCAAAAATTGTGTAAAGCAACATATAACCCGGCGGAAACTAGAACAACTATGATTTTTTCAATCAACGCAACGTCTAAATCTGTATTATCAATGAACTTGTTACTTATTTTACGTTGAAGATGTCCACTTTAAGATGATATGCTATCTTGTATTTTTCTTAGAAGTGATTCCTTGATTATCAGAATTTAATTAGATTCTCGAAAATAGAAGTCAAAGTTTGTTCATTCATCAGTTTTGTTTTTTCTAATATATTAGATGAAAGAGCTTATAAGAGGAATCGCCCTTTCTTTGAAGAAAAAAACTAATGAATACCCCATTGAAAAATGATCAACCATATATTCCGGATTAAGACATGTTTGCATGCGATAAATTGAGTTTTACAGTGAAATAGATTTGAATTTTTCTACATTTTTCATCTGTTCAAATTCTTCTCCTACGTATGTTCACAGTTTCGTATATTTTTCTCTATGGAACAGTGCGATGCATTTATATTTTTATGAAACACATAAATATCTACCAGACCATGACCACCTATTCAATGAATTCTGTACACATGTAGCGTATTTTAAGAAGTTGCTTCTGTTATATAGGTTTCTAAAAGATGACCTTCTAGCGTAGTATGTTTCCGGGGAACACAACCACAACATACTATTGAAATTATAAGTTATCGAAAGCAATCCTGTGAAATTTTAATCAAAAATTGGATCAAGAAAATATATTAACTTGTATCTTCTGTAAGCGGATAATAAAGAGAAATTTATCTATGATTTAAGAATTAATAAAATAAGAGAATTCAAATTATTCTTGCTGTACATCCAAATTATACTAATAATTTGTTATTTGTCATTCTGTGAAATGATTAAAATATAATTAAATGTAACATATTTACTGGAACTATGTGGTATATTAATAACACGTTGTAACTGAAGACATTCTGAATGTTAAGGTTAAACTAAAATTATGGCAAAGAAGAAACAAAACAAGTAAAAAAATAAAGATCGAATTAATTAGAGAGAGATTATGTAGTTTTGTCTTTGAAAGATGAAAATTTTCAAGTAATTATTCAAAACTGGGCTGAATAGTGTATGTTTCAAGACTTCGTTGCATTATAAAAGATGTGCACACAAATGTAAAGAAAATTGATTATGATATCCATCCATTATTCCATCAAATCTTTTGAATCAACTACGTAAGTATAATGAAGGCTTAAAAATTATTTGGAACGGGAAAAGATGTAACATAGAAGCTGAAATCGAAACGCAGACAGATGGAACAATATTTTAAAAATATATATAAATTTTTAGTACTAGTATAGTAAAAAACTGTTCTAAAAGTATTCATGTTAAAATAATTTAATATGAAAAGAATTTAAATTAAAATCTTGAATTTTCTGGCAACATGGTGAAGTTCCTGCCATTAATAAGAAATGCTCTCAACATTATATATTTTAAAATTAAAAATATATTTCTCCAATAGAAATCCATAAAAAGGCATTGAATTGCTCTTTTGTTTCTGGAATTCAGAAAATGTCATCCAGTTAAAATTGCTACAACGTGTCAAATACACACATTACATACGAAGATTTAAATTATGTTTTAGTCAGTGCTTCCAGCAATATTGATAATTCGCTTAACTCAAGAATAGGATTTAAAATGAAAATGTATATGGATATATTTTAAAGAAGAAATCTAGCGATGAAAATTTTTTTATTGCTTTATCAGCACATACTTTCAGAATTGTATTATTCCATACCATTTCATTATGGTGGCACTTTGATATTTTGTTGTTTCTTTACTTACATAAAAGAATATTATTGAAGATCGAGAATCTCATATACGTATATCCACATTAATTCACTACAGTTTCCTCTACATAGATCAGTAAATCGAAATGGCTGGCCTGAAAGATGAATTGTTTTGAGTAATATGCTTAACTTTGTCGGTATTTTCTGTTGAAAAACAACAATTTTCTGTTTTTCAACATTTTTCTGTTGTTCATCCTTTTTTCAGTACAGAAATTGTGTTTGAATTAAAAGTGCGAATGGTTGAATTTTTATAGATTACCAAAAGCAAAATGACAAGCTCTAGTTTTATAGCACATTTTGCAGTTCATGAGAATTTTGGCTTTATGAAATGAGTTCAAATCCAAAAGGCTTACTTAATATAGCTTATTTTATTAAATAAAAATGTTAAAATATAAAATTTTGATAGCATTTCATGCAATTCCAAATTTTTCACGATTTTATCATAAAATGCATCATCTTTAGCAGATTTCATAAGTGAAAATTGTGAATAAATTTATGAACGTCTCTAATTAATAGCATTTAGTTTTAAAAAGCAGATTTAAAATAAACGAGACTTATGTTTAGTTTCTAAACAAATTTTTAAAATACATTTTTTTTGAATTCCATTCGAAGATGTTAGATATTTGTAGAAAAAGAAATGTAGTATTCTGTCTAAAGTTATTACGTTAAATTAGCCATTCCGAATAGGAGCCTCTTAAATTTACGAAAACTTTTAAAAGTGTCCTATTATTTGTGGAAGAGTTGGGGGAGGGACTCTATGACAAAAATTTTCTCCTCTTACTACTATTTCATGGCAGATTTACGTAGATACTGTTTTTATATAATAAACAGATTATATTTTGCTATAGTTGCGTAATTTTAGAGTTTAAAGACTCTTTGGAACCATCATATTTTAATAAATTTTAGAATGATTTTTATAATATTTATTTCGTGAAAATTTATATAGTGAGAAGAATCATATTAACTCCTAAAGAAACAATTTTCTTCAATTTTAAAAGCCTTTTAAATAACTTAAAATTGCATACCATTCTTATACCTTTTATAGCATGTATTTGGGCGAATGTCATATCTAAATTAATAGTTAAAAATAGCAGGTCTGGAGAAATATTGGGATTTCAGAATTATCTGATGAGATGTCTAGACTAAATTTGGATCGAAATTGCGTTCAAGATTGTCTTGCGGCTTCTTTCCTCTACTGAATATTAGTTCATATCGTTTAAAAGAATAACAATTATGAAAATATTCATTTTGAAGATACAAGAACTATTAAGCAAATATCGATTCTAAACTCCTGAAGATATATATGTTTTATTTCTTGTGGCGAATATTTGGATGAGTTTATAGTAAGTAATTGCTCAGTGAAACAGATACAAAATAGTAAGAGAAATTAGATCTCTTGGGTGTCTGGAATACAAAAATGATACAAATTATGCCATTTTTGCTTTAAAATGTAAACTGCTTGCATTGTGATTGTCTGGGAAGAGTATATAAAGAAAATATTTATGAATATTAAAATCGCATATTGAACTGTTTTAAATGCAATCGCATGATTCAATAAAAGAAAATTTTGACTGAATGCAGTTACACAATCGGGAACTAACCACCATTTTATGGATTTCGGAATCACCTTTGTAAACTTTAACTAAGTCTGATAAATTTGAATAAACTTTATAACGCAATAGCTAATTTTGAAAAAATGCAATTTTAGAATTTTTCTGTAAAGTTTTACAAAAACAGTTATAATTGAACTTTGTATTTTGAAGTTGATTCTCCATTGCCAAACGGCATAAGCTTATTAAATTTGTCCTTACAAGCTGATTACATAATTCTCTAAAGCAAACATGCCATTATTAGTACCTTTCCCTTTTAATAACTTAGTATCTTTTATCTACTATATTTTAAAAAAATAATGATTTTTCTTTCATGCTATCATAATATTTAAATTTCATATTATGTATTCAAACGTACCCAATGTTTACCATTTAAATTCTTTAGTGATGCATCAAGATAAAAGATGAAATCGGTTATTGTGGAATCACACATCATTAAACATGAATTAATCTCTTTTAACTTATGGACGAGTTTTCTGTTTCGTTTATTTACATTAAAATGTCTTAACTACGTAATTCCAGTGTAATGCTAAGTCAATGGAATATTCAAATCGGAGGTCCAAATGTAATGCAAATAAAATCAAGGTTTTTAACGTAAGTAAACAAAATAGAAAACTCGTCCATAGCAAGGATTCTTAAATTTTTTTATTCTCAACCTTATTTCAGTTTTTAATATGTTGTGTTCAGTTGTCAATAGTTGTTTCATGCCCTAAGTGTTCATATAGTTAGAACCAAAATGAAGAATTCATTATTATATCAAAAATTAATTCAATATGTTTGTTAATGAAATGTTTCAAACTAGATAGTTTTCTGAATTAAATATAATTAACTTATTTGCTTAAAAATCTTGAAAAATCTGATAAAAGTATAAAATTTATGGATTTTTTTGCCTCGAAATGTATGCAAAATTTAGAATAGGAATATAAATACAACACTTTAAACATACTGCTTTGTCTCTAAGAGTTTCCTTGTTTTATATTACGTGTAGAATTGTTCTTTTATGATGAAAATTTGCCCAAAGTGCAAATTATGGACGAGTTTTCTGTTTTGTTTATTTACATTAAAATGCCTTACCTACGCAATTACGGTATAATGCTAAGTCAATGGAATCTGCAAAGCGGAAGTCCAAAAGTAATGCAAATGAAGTCAAAGTTTTTAATGTATGTAAACAAAACAGAAAACTCGTCCATAAAAGATGTAAAGACAAGGAAACTCATTATAAGAGAACAACAACAGATTGAAACTTAGTTATACGTATCCATCGTAACCAGAAGTGTAAACCAGAGGGCGCGCTCTCTTACTTCTTGATGGCAGCTAGCAGAGAATTTACTTCCAAAACTCGCGAAACTGCTGAATGATCCGGACGTTCCACGGACAGAGTTTCGTAGCATCGCAAAACCACGTGCGCCTAGAGCGACAGAGCGCCAAACGATTATTTTGCATTTCAGAAGGCAGAAATGAAAGCTAAATTAAAAAGTAAGCTTATAAAAAAAGAATTCAAAATCAGGAAGAATTATTAAATTAAAAAATTAGAAAAGATTTTCCAAAATGAAAATGACTGCAACAGTGTGCCATCGTAAAAATAATCCAGTTAAATCTGCATTCGAAGTAAGTTTTTGTTATTAATTCTTGATTACTGTTTAGATTTTGTGTTAAATAAAAATTTCGTCCTCTTCTTTTCTTTAAACAAATATCATTAAAATGATAAAAGCAATGAATACCTTAAGAAATTAAAATTAAATTCCTGAAAACTTCCATTCCATTTTTCCATTCCATTTTAGAAACACAGAATTGCATTTCTAACAAATTTATAAATTGTTATGTATTTTTTTCTTGAGCTTCTGAGGTGATTTGTCCCAGTTTCGTTCTTGACAAAGCAATAAAGGAAAATGCAACATTAAAAGGATAGTTGAATATATAGTGATGCTAAAGTAGAAAAATTATAAAAAAAAATATTTTAATAAAGATATAGCAAATTGATTTAAACTAAATTTCAGAAAACTTTAAAATTTTTGCTTTATATAATGAAATTTAGTTACATTTTGATTATTTGAAGGAATGTAAATTTCAAGTTGGAACCAACAGAAATACAAAACAATTAAGTACAAAAGTATATAGCATCGTTATTAAGTCTTTATTTATTTAATAAATATAAATAAAGACTTAAAACTCTTTTAGTTTTATAAATTCATCTAGTTTTAACATCTTTTTAAAAATCTTTATGTAAGAACTTATAAAATTCTGCCATGAAAACTTGTCAGGAATTTTCATTTGGCTTCATAAGAAGTTGTTATAAATTATGGACAGTTTCAACATGAATTAATAGAATTACGAAATTATTTGATGTAAACTTTCTATTTTGCAAAACCTGATGTAATTTTTCTTATAAAAAATCCTATTTATACTTTTATCTCTTAAATGCAAAATAATATTAGTTTGAACATATTAGATCATAATTAACTATAAATTTTAATTCATTACTTTTCATAATTTTATTTTTGTGAAAATACAAACACGTTATTTTTAATTTAAGATCACTTAGAATGTAAAACTACTGAAGCCAAATTGTTTGTAATTAGCTTCATAAACTGCCGCTATTTAGAATATTTTAACAATGACACCGATAATTATAATTTTATTCTATCTATACTTAATTTTAAATATAATAACTCTTTGATAGTTAAATAGAGCATTTCTTAAGTGAATCAACTTTTGCGGATAAATTTTTATGGAGGGTCAGATAATAGAAACCTGTCGAAAATATTTGAAATTTTTAGTTATCTAATATATATTTCGTACGAACAAAAGCTATATATTCATTTGTGATTTAAATATGAAATCAGACTTTTCAAAATTGAGTCGTTTATTTCAGAAACCCGTATAGAAACATTTAGATTAAATGTCTATTGAAGGGTCTTTGAAATAAATGATTCAATTAGGGTTTCTATTCTTTCTTGAATTCCAGATAAATTTTACTTAACAAAAAGTTTGCATTTTTTATTTAGAATGTTTTCTTTTCAGTCTTAATTTACTGCGAATTTTTTTTTCTAATAATGATAGCAAGTAAAATGTAACTACTTAAGCGTAACTTTGAGGGGGGGGGGGAAACTTAGTAAGCGAATCATTTTCAGTCTCTCGAATCTTTACAGTATTTTGACTTCAACTAGGACTAACTATTAAATTAAATATTACTTTTAAAATGTGACTTTTTAAAGCATTACACAAAGAAAAGAGGGACTGATTACATCCGCCGATTTTGCTTGCACTAAAAAGAAAGTTTCTATTCTTTATAGAAACAAATTATTGATATAAACAATTAAAAAACAAAATCATTGATATGAAATCAGACATCGGTTATGCAGAATTTTATATAAATCTTTAAATGCCTTTCTGTATTAGAGATCAAAGAAAAGACATAGATTTAAAGATGTTTAACTGAAATTTTTAAGCATTTCTAAGTCTTAATGATTGTTTGTGTCTTAGAAGTCAGTCTTATTGTCTCATCATATTATGAGATACATAATGTCAATGTTGAAACTAAGCAGGTTTTTAACAAAATGAAACGCTTACACTGAAGCACTTCAACAACCATAATAAATTAAATCACACTGTTATTTAAATGTTATTCGGACATAATCCTGACATCCAAAATTCCGATAAGGTCGAAATACCGACAAGCCAAAATTCGAAAAATCAGTATCTAAATCCAAACATGCAATTTGGCTTAAATACTATTTTTGACTAAACATGGAATACTACTAATTAATTGCTTTAATCACTGAATCATGAATGTTATGTCGATAAAAGACCTGTCATGAAATATTATGGTAGTATCGTTCATAGAGTGTCATTATTAATATGCCATTCAGATGCATACGGAATGTGTGAGCGTTTTTTCATTTTTTAATACTACGAATTTATTTTCTAAATCTTCATTTCAGCATTTGACGATTGTTTCAACTTGTTTAAATTATTTAATCAATGATTTTTTATAATTAAATGATTAAAACTATTAAATAGTAACATGTGATATTTATTTAGTGTAATATTTAATTAAGCCAAACTGAAATTATTAAATACTGTTACTAACTAACGTTAATTTAGTTATTGATATACCGGTATTTCACCGTTTGGATGGTCAGAAGTTCGACAATGTCAGAATTTTGGACGATTGATGTTTTGGGGTTGTTTTCAAACCAGATCCTATTTATACACGTTCATAGAATCTTCTGTAGTTCTTACGTTTCTTTGAAAGGATAAAAATTCTGAAAACTATCATCAATTAAATGGAGCCTAATTAGTAATATGATAGCCTAGATCTGTCTCTCGGTAACGCTCTGACGTCACCAAAAATAAAACTCGCGCCATAACAGTGCGAGACGTTAAACAGCATTATCTCATTGTTAGAGAACCTAAATTTCAGTAATTTTAAATTTAAAAGAGTAATTGTCGTTCTAATTTCAAATTTAATAGCTCTAAAATAGTGAAATAAAATTTGCTATCGATTGATATTAAATTTATCTCTCTATGATCAATAGTTCCCGAGAAATTTTAAATTATATTAATCACTAGCAGTACGCGCACGGCGATGCCCGTGGAATCAGGACTTCA
This sequence comes from Araneus ventricosus, assembly GCA_013235015.1. Classification (NCBI taxonomy): domain Eukaryota; kingdom Metazoa; phylum Arthropoda; class Arachnida; order Araneae; family Araneidae; genus Araneus; species Araneus ventricosus. The sequence continues at coordinate 31,470 of BGPR01006844.1, forward strand.
ACAAAATAAAAAAAAATCGCCCACAATGACACGAAAAAGTTTTCAAAACAAAAGATACACATTATAGATTTTCCCGCTTATTTTTTCCGCGATAATAACATGTAGAAAAACAGTACAGAGTACATTAATCCAAAACAATATAAAAAAATTGTTGCCCGTGGAATCAGGACTTCAATAAAATGAAAAAAAATTCTTAGAACATGACAAAAAGCTCCGAAGGTTATGACGTCACCTGACCCTTCATCCAATCAAATTGAAAGCTGCGTTCCGGAAGGCTATCGCTGAAGAAATTTCGCTCGACAAAAATAACTTTCATCTGCCCAGGAATAATTTAATTTAAAAAAAACGGGAAAAGATATTTTAACCGTTCTTGTTTTAAATCAGAGAGAACCGTTCTAGTTATAAGCTGAAAAAAATTGAAAATAATAGTGTTATTAGAAAGTCGGATGCAACAAATTTAAAAACAAAACTAAAATTTAGGGGGTCAAACTGACTATTTTTTAAAAAATTCTCAAAATTCAGTAAATTACGTTAGAAATTCAAAACTAACTTCATTAGAACGGAAATCGCGTGCTCTTTCCGATGGTCTATCTATTTTTGTCGTACAATTATTCGAAACCATTCTATTGACAAATTAGTGCGAAAAATCAACCAAAACAACAGAAAACATTAAATAAAAAAATTTCTAGATTAAAATTTAAAATTTCGGCTTCGAGGTGCATTCAGTCACCATTACGACTACCTGTGTACCAAATTTCATGGCTGTAAGTGCGATAGATTCGTCTGGACATCGCCGACAAACACACACACACACACGCACACAAACATTGCCTTTTATAAGTATAGATATATTTCAAATTAATTTCCGTTTTTTAATAGAAAGTAGTAAATTACGTCAGTGGGTATATCATGCGCGTGATATAGTTTGGACGCCAAGATTCATCTGATTATTTATTGCAATCGTGATGATATAATTTGATAATATTTTTTGGCAACGTTTGACAAGCAGAGAAGTGCTTTGTTTTGATTAGAATTTCGAAAAAGAATTCCTTTGAAATTTTAACTTTTGACTTACGTTTTACAAACTGAGAATTTCACGGTTTTTGAACTAGATTAAAATTGTTAAACAACGAAAAATACTTCACACGGAATTTGTTTACCAAGAGGTTTTCCCAATAAAGAAATATGTAAATAAAAAAAATATTTCCTGTCATAAAACATATGTTTATTTTATTTGTTTTCAATCAATGCTAAACATTTCTCTCGCATATATATCTATTTAAAAACGCCAAATTCGAGGGGAAATCTCTCGAATGTAGCAATTTGCACCCGTCATACCACGACGGGTGATTTTCTAGTTCTGAATAGTGTTTGAAATAAGAACAGTAACGTTTAGATTAATAGGAATTTCAACCTATAATTCTTTGCGGTAATCGAGAGCTCTGTTGTCAGGTCATTGCGATATGATAAACATTTCCTTAAATGCGGCAATTTTATTATCCCATTCTCTCCAGCACTATTTAAAAATGTGCTTGCTAATATTTGTTGAACAATAAAAAAACTCAGGTTAATTGCTCAATTTATTATTTCCTTAGATTATTTCATATGTATTTGGTGCAGTGATAATATTCATCTGCTGAATTATTATGAAATGAGTTAGTCTTTTCTTATTTTAATTGCTTGCTGGAGTAGCGTTAGAGTCCGCCCGACGGGGAAAGGTCTTCCCTACAGGGGGGACATGACCTTCTGTACAATGGGAGGGGCGTAAAGATGACTCTCTCAAATTTTCACAGGATCTTTATCCATCAACTAGTTGAATAGCCAGTTGCGTGAACGGGAAACAAAAAATATGCCTCGACATGAGGGCCTTGGCTCTCCGCTGACGCCCCCCTGATTGCTTGTTCGCTGATTCAGAAATAATTCTGGAATACCCATTTAAATTAAAAGCATGACAAATTGTATTCTAAAATTAGTCTTCTGTTTTACTTGTGTTCCCATGTGAACACACATCAGTGTTTCACATCTACACGTTTGAAGCAAATTTATTCGTTTTTCATAACACTTTTCATCGGTATATTGATACTAAAAAAGGTGTTTCGACAAATAAATAAAGACTATATTAGTTTTATCTATATTATGTTATACTTATTTTGATTATTTCGGTTTACAGAAAATTTGTTTTAATTGCCTCAATTTTTGAGGCAAATATAAAGTTTGACAACCAAGGTTAATTAGATTTGTGAGGAAACATAGAGAATTTACTTATCTGAAGTCAAATGGAACTATTACGTAGTACAACATATAGAATATTACATAGAACAGCAATAATAAGTTTAGTGAAAAGTAAAGGGCCTTCCTACATTCCTAAAATTGTCGAATAATTTTAAAAATGTCGATGAGCATTTTAGTGTCAATATGATTTATTGATAGTTAATAGGTACAATTTATCTCGAAAGCTGCGAAATGGAATTTAAATAGTGTGATATCTATATAAAAATTTTTATACACAATTTCTTTTGTTACTTTCCTTTCGAAGCTTTGTCTAAAAAAACTGTCGAAACACAGCGAAAACCATCTAAGCTATCTATTTGCAGAATTAGATACAAAAGATACGTGGAAGATACGGAGAGGACCATCATTTTTTTGTTTATTTTTTAATTGAACAAAAGATAAAATTGTAAAACATAGAAGAGGGAGAAATATATGAGCGTCAGAGCTCAGATAAATGATTGGCTCCTTATTTCATTCGTTAAAAGATTATAAATTTAAATTTTATTAAAAGCATTGAAATAAGAATCAAATTTAGAAACAAACTTCTCAGAAAAGCCCACTGATTAATTTGAATTTCATAAGTATCAAAGCCTTCATACAAGGTGCACAGAAATTACGAATCCGTGTTAGTTGCCGCAGATCTCATATTTGAAACTTCACAGACATTCCGACAGTCAATTTCTCGTTACAAACATTTCCTTTTACCACTCATAAATAAACTCTACAGGTAAACGTAATACACGGTAATTCAAAATAATTTCTCTGGTTACAAATGCTATAAATTCCTTGTAAACATAGCAGGAAAAAAATGAACAAGTTACAGTAACAAATAGTTTGCATAGTTTTGAGTACGTAATAATTTCTCTGTGTGACCACCCTTGGTTACAAGGAAAACATGCAAGCGATAGTCCATTTCACTACCATGAGAAGCAATCTTAATGTGTGCGTCTTTAACTTTTTTCTTTATTGTAGGCAAAAAAGCTTTAAGACAAAGTTCCCGGCATAATCCCATGAAATGAAGACTAAAGAATTAATGTCAGGAAATTTAGATAGCCAAATCAAGAACAACACAATTTACTAATTTTACGTACTTAAATAAGCATCCTATTCACTCTATATTCTACATTTCACAGGCCAGTATGAAGCATGTCGAGAGTTAGAGAAAATGTGATACTGAAATCTCCCGCAAAAAGTATGTTTTTGCATCAATGACTGCGAACATGTTTCACAATGTCTGGCGGGAAATGGACTACCGCTTCAATGCTGCCTTTGTGACGAAGGGAAGTGACATAGGGCAATCATTACTTTCGGAAACAAAACTTTAATTTTCCTTCTGTATTGGGTTAAAACGTTTCCTTCCTATCGTTGTTTACAAGTGAGTTTAAGCCATTTGTAATTAGGACTATCATTCTGAATGACCTTGCATGTATTTTTGATACTTCGTGTACTAGAAGTGAAATTTGTCTCTGTTTAACTCCATCAATAATTTTAATTTAAAAATAATTTTTTTAAGAAGAATAATTTTTGAAATATTTGGATATTTGGCAAAATGGAATTAAAATATTTTTGTTTAAAAATACTCTTTTTTTATGCATTGAATGACCTTCTACCGCAAATTATTTGCTGATATAAATTTGTGACAAGAATGCAATGGAGCTGTAATTACGTAACTACAAATCGGTTGTTTATAGAAAAACACCTTAATTAATATTTTTTATTCTTTGAGATTTTGAGAGAATGTGAGGACCTGGATGAAATTATGAGTAACTCCTTGGAATCCTCTGTAACAGTCACCTAGTCGTAGTATGTTGTGAATCATCCCCAACGGCAACTTTTCGTGCACTTACCCATAATTCACCAATTTTGTAGTTACCTAGTTATAGCATTCACCCCAAGATACGATAGCGCCGTTAAATATTTTTGTGGTCGAATGATCATAATCGAATTCGTTAAAAAATACTTTTGTCTCTTTGTGAAATATTACTATGCTATTGATACTATCTTACCAATAATTATCAAATTGAGCTACTATTTTCTTTCATATTTTGCAGAACTAAAAATGTTTGAAATTGTCAGCTTTTAGATGAATTTTAATAATCATTTTGTGTCTCTCTAAATACAATTCTGTAAAAAATACCTAAAATGTCTTTACAAAATTTTTGATTAAATGATTTTTTATAAAAAACATCAATTACTTGAATTCAACAGTTACACACATTTTTGTCCCTTTCCTTCATTCATAATAATGAAAATTTAGCTATTTCTGGAGGATCCTTATGAATACTCATTTAGTTAAACCAACATCTATATCGACCGATAATATTTGAAAGTGTTTACAGATTAATAAACGTTATCAAGTAACTGTTTTTCAGTATTATAAGCGATAAAATTGGATAAATTATAATTCCATTTAAATGACTACGATCATTTTGCAGTGGTTATGGCCAATGCGATATAACAGTATTAAGTAATAGTTGTTAATTGTTATATTACTGATAAAATCGGATAAATAATAGCCTCGGTTGCTTAAAACAGTTACGGCCTATCGAAATCTGAAAATACAGTAAAACCCCGGTTAACCGAAACCCGGATAATCCGAAATGCCTCTAAAATCACAAATCCTCAAGACACGTACTCTACTTACTGCACGAAAATAATCGGGAAGGCGAGACTTTTTTGAAACAATAACCATACTTTTTTTTCCTCCCCAAGAAGGTACACACACAATAATCATTTCGATATTGTTTATTTCTGCCTCTCAGGCGCGTTGAGCCCGAACTCGCCGGTGAGAATATCGCATCCGACAGCGGGTTAACTTTAATAGGGGGAAAAAGTGTAGCCTATGAAGGGAGTTTTGAATTCGTTTTACACTCAAAACATTTCATAATTGCATACTACAATTAGATACAAAATGGTCATAGATGTTTATAGCTTAACCGAAAAAATTCGTTACCCGAAACGGCTGCCCCCCCCCCTAGTTCGGTTAACCGGGGTAGTACTGTAATACTGGTTCCATATAGTGAAAGATTGCTGGTTTTATTGAATAAGATGCGTTTTTCGATTTAAGGATATTTTTTCATTTATTCTTATTTAAGAACTGTAAGGTACGCAGCGGAAAGGACTAATTTAAAAAGAATTAAAGGAGATTTGAACCTCTAGTCGAAAGCATCGTAGCATGATAACGTTTAAAGTTTGATTCGTTTCTCTTGTCTTCGTCTGGCGTGATTGAACTAATTGTTACATTCTGCGCGTAACAATTTTTTCATCACGCAATTTACAGAAAGAATGCTAGCTTGAAAGTATTATCCTGTTTAAGAAACATCCATGTTATCCTGTTTAAAAAACATGTTTTGAAATCTTTTAAAACATTAATAGTAAATCTAATATTTATATTTGTTTAGTTGCAAGAGTCTATTTAAATATTCATATTGATTATTCACAATGTTATTAGTTTGTTGCACTTGGTTATATAAAAGAAAAACATTGTTACAAAATTATGTTTAAAATTAATTTTGGAAAATTTATTAAAATTAAAGAAAAACTTCACGGAAATAAAATTGGTATCACAGAAAATCTAATTTTTTTAAAATTTTAAAGTGGTATAAAAATGGTTTTTGTGCGATAATATGTTTTGACATTATTGAGAAAAAATGCTAAAATTTCGATTATTTTTTAATTAATTAAGCATTTAATAATATTTTGAAAAGCAGGTTTTCTTCAGTATCTAATACTCACGAAGCAACTATGCACAAAATTTGGTAGTTCTGAGTCCACGATCTGCTGCTTAGAACGTTCTGAATGATTTTTGCATCAAGCATCTTTCTATTTACAGACAGTACAACTAGCCTATAAACATTATCATGTTAAAACACCACAAGAGACAAATCCATCAAAGAACCACGAAACAAAATATGGAGATACAAAAAAAATGAGGATGATATCTGAAATTAGTTGATGGATGCATAGAAACAACGGGAAATTTCATTCGAAGTAGTATGTAGAGGCACAAGATGACCATGACTTGAAAATAGGATTTCTGTCGAAGGCTTGCTATTTTAACCTTCAAATCTCTGCCTCGTGAGCTACTAATTTCTTAAAGTTATTCTCTCCGTTCTTATGAAATGAAAATAAGGAGGCTTAAACTTAAGTGTGAGATTAAAATGAGTTTGAAATTCACGTTGCGCAGACAGTAACTGTCATTGTTTTCAAACACTTCATTTAACTTGACTTGTGTCATGTTTGTAAAGAGGAATATATTTTTTTAGTAAACTACTAAAGATGTGTTTCAAAAACTGTTTTTATTACATTCATAATAAAAAACCTTCCCAGATGAATTCTGATTACATCTTGCATAAATGCTAACATCGGGCATTTAAACTATTGAAAGACTGATTTGTTAGACTTATGTTCTTTTCCAAAGCTAAGACAAAGCTATTTGGAGACGGATTTATTAATTTTAAATTATAGCCAGATGACAAGGACGACACCTAAACTGAAATCTCCCTTTCCAAATTTGCACACCACACCAACGAGAGGGCGTCCGATTCTTGAAGTATCCCTCTCCTTAGAAGATACGTGATATCTTCTAAGGACAGGATAACTTCTAAGATACCACGTACCCCACGTACCACCACGTACTCCCTAAAGATACTCCACGTATCTTTTGGGGGAATGGAGTCTTTAATCCAAAATACTTCAATCCTAAATCCCAGATTCTACCAGCAGACATTTGTAGCACGTTATAAGATTCTAAATAATTACACAAATTAGTTACAGAGTATATATATTTTTACATGTATAAAATTTTAATTTTGTGAAGAAGTATTTTCCATTTTGGCATAGAGGTAATGGGGATTTTTAGGGTTTCAGCTTATGTAATGTCTTCTTTTCATGATATTTATTTATCTATTTATTATTGAACATGCGCAACTCCTCGTGCGCCACAAATGTACAACACGAGGCTTACAGAAGTAAATATACAAAACAATTCAGTCTTTGAAACGCAATATCTTTGCACAAAATCTAAAATATAAGTAAAGAAGAAAATTAATAGAAGTATTAAAAACAAACAAATAATGCAAAATAAATAAATGAAGTAGATAAGACAAAGTAAAAAAAATAATAACAACAAAAAAATCTTACTGAATTCCTTCAAAAAATGAAAGTCAAATTTTCAGTAATCAAGGAATCAAAATTTTACAGAAGTAAAAGGCACAAAATACCTTCAGAGAAAAAAAAGAATGAAAAAATCTATACAAAAAAATTATAAAAATAATACACATAAAATGATGGAAATCGTGAATTGTATTCTACCGGCTTGAAAATACACACGATGGTGACGGAAAATCGTCAGCAGCAAAAATTCAAACCAATCGGGTGTGACTTGGATGGTGACGTAGTTCGTCTTCCACGATACCGAAATCCTGTCTGACCGGTTGTCTCAATGCCTCACATGCTACAAACTTTTTTGGCGAGTGGCATTACCATCATTACGGAAACAGACCAAGATAAGCTGTCCGTATGAAATACGCTTCGTATGATGTTTAATACACTTGATAATATTATATTATCACACTTGATAATATTATCACAGCATGACATTTTTTCCCCTTAAAACAAAACAAAAAAGATTTTTGAATCAGGGTTTGAAAATATCATTCTTTTGGAAACTAACGCTATTTTTATAAGCCATTTTCCGAAAAGAAGAAAATGAAATTGTGAGAAGTTAATTAAAGATTGGTGAGACAATGATCGAATCTATTCCTGTATGGAAAGTAAGAATTTTTCCAGAGAACGAATCTTACACGAAGTCATGTGACATTTTGGACATTGCTGTTTAAGATTATATGCTAAAATGTCTTATTAAATCGCAACGTTGAGACAAAGCAATGGTAATTTATCTGTAGCGATAGTATCGTCGTCTTTCAGGCAAAAGTCACTAAATCCACAAACACCTTTTGACAGACTACTGCAATCAATTGCAATTTGCAATTTATTATTTCGTGATAGAAACATGTTATCTAAACATCAGTAAATCAACCATCGGAGCTAGAAATCTACAAAATAATTTTTACTATTCATCATAACAACTCAAAACTAATTAAGTTTAAATTGACCACATCTTGAAACTATAGTTTTGGACTTAGTGACTTCTGTCTGAAGAACTCCGGTATTTTTTCTTTACATTATGGACTTTTGGGTATCTCTTTCTCTGAATTTTTTTTAACTGTTCATAGTTTCGTTTGTGCATCCTAAGTATTTCCATGGTCTGTGAAGATGGATGACTTTTAATTATATGTCTTAAAGTCAAATATTTTTAGCAACTTCTACACTATTTATTTAAGCGGCTCAATTTTTTGAACTTTTAATGTGTAACAAATTATAAAATCAGCAGGAATACTCTCCTCTCAATTTTATCGTATACTTACTTACACAATGTGGCGCGTTTTGTGTTGAGTTTCTTAGTATAGTAAAGACAATCGAGTATGCTTTCGGATTTTCTTATGCTGACCTATTTGTTCCAACTTTGATACAAATCAATTTTGTGTCAATATATAGTTAAAAATTTCAAACAATCAAAACACGTGTCACATTTTCAATATATACATATACATATATTAATCTAAAAATTAAAATAATGTTACCTTATAAATAATCATACAAAATGAAATACAAAAGATAGTTAGATTATATACTATTACTACTATGAAAAAGACAACCCAGAATTGGAATTCCAACAATCAAATGCCAATCGATCTTGGGAATCGATTATGTCGCATGAATCTAGATTTGTGGTGCCAACCCTTTGCGAAAGCCAATTGTTTTAAAAACAAAGAATAGAGGAATAAATCTCCAAAATCTTTCAAGATTAAAAGTATATAACTTAAAGCATACCACTTCGATAGTCTTAATTATTGTTATGACATGAGAGTTATCCGAAAGACAGTTCCGCATTTAAAGTGAAAATATTATTTCTAAATTAGTCTATTAATACTATACTAAACATACCATATTAAAAAAATTTAAATTAAACTATAAATTACAATTATATATATATATCAAAACAAACTAGAAACATAAGACTATATATATATAACAAAACAAATAAGAAACAATCATAGCAGAATTGTAAAAGCGACATATACAACATAAACATTCATAAAATAAAATGTCAAGAAAAAAATCTGCGGTAAGAAAAAGCCGAGAGTTCTTATAGAGAGAATCCTATCTATAAGGAGAGAATTTCCTAATCTTCATCGAAACTCCCCCAACCTTAGAAGTTTGGCGCAAAAGAAAGTAACTTGATATTTCGTAAACATCCGGACCCTACATGACGCCTTAGATTCATTCCTTTGTCACGTCTCCCGTTGGCTGCATCTCTCAGTTTTAGGTTCGTAAAATTATTTCTAATATTTGGTATTTCATTCAAATTCTTGGTTTATCATAATGTTCGGGGTAAAGGACAGTGTTTTTAGCTTTATGCCAGCACTGTTCGCAGAAAACATTATGATTTCACTAATTTTTTAGCGGTTCGTATAGATTTTACTTACCCTGATGAGCATCTATACGCTCTTACCAATTAACTACAGTCTCTCCATTTTATTTCAAGATTTATTGATTTTCATGACATTGATAAATATATATATTCTTTACCTAGCTGTACTGCTCTCCTAAACTTAAAAGGAGTATCTCAATATTTTTTAATTTTCAGATTTTTCGTACTTAGTAATGTTTGTGAGCTGCCCGACATTATTCCTAATCCAAAAGGCCATATCTTCTTAACCGTTTAAGGACATAACCCCAGTTAACTTGTCCAAAATACCGTAGGTTACAAATTTTTCGGTTCTTAAGCGGTTAAGAAATAGTAGAAAACCACTAAAGAAAAAATGGGTATCTCAAAAAACTGCGCAATGTACATTTACTAAAATATTCATAGCCAAAAGTTGTAGTTTTTGAGATACGCCTTTTAGACTTCGTATAGATATTTTAGCTATCGCGTTCTCATATACATACATAAAAAGACCAACAGACCGACAGCAGATCGATAGATTTGTCTCAAAATTTGATACGAAGCTACAGTTCTGCTGAAAAATGCACATGTAAAATTTCATCCATATGTTTTGTTGCATTTTTAAGTTATTGTGTTCGCTTGTACACAGAATGCCAGAGAAATACATATTAACAATTTGGTTACAGTATTATCATCTACTAGTTTTCCTTTATTTATCTCGACGTTGATACTTCCTATGATTAAAATACTTTCTTTTTAAATACTTTATATACGAGAAGTAAACACTCTGAGTACATTTTTATTTTTTTTAAATTCTATGAACTTTTCAAATTTCCACGGAATTATTCAAATTTTTCTTATGTACTATTCAAAGTTCCATTCAGTTATTTCTATGAACTAATCAAATTTCCACAGTAAAAGCGATTTAGCATAAAAGTCGTCGATGGCGCATAAAAATCAAGTGTTTTTTCATTGCTACAGCATTTAATGTGTGGAACGCTTTTCACTTTGCTACTAAAAATTTCTTTTCCTACACACCAAATACCACATTTCCGCCGTCTCTAAAGGCCCATCCTTCTCATTCCAGAGCTTTTGTTACTTATCTTCTTTGCCACAATCGAAACTAAAACTATTACTGAGGCCGTTAAAATAAGTGTCAATGGAAGAAAAAAGTTATCCAGAGTTTTCTATAAAGTTCTATTGTCTAATAATGCTCGGACAAATTGATAATTGCAAAAGTTAATGCCAAAACATAAAAAAATATCGAGCAATTTATACGTGTATGATTATATTCTTTTCCTCCAATCTTGCACAGAAGGAGTTGTACGAAAAATAGAGCTAGAGTCTTGTTTCTAAGTGCCAAAATTTACCTAAATATGTATATATAGACGGAACTGTCACCTTTTGAAATAAATGGTAAAATAACAGAAATCTTTATAAATTGAAATAGTGCTTCATTTAAAGGTTAAGCCATTATTAGGTTAAAAACCAATTAAATCGCAAAGCAAACGGAGGTGCATAGACGGATTCAAATAACTCGGAGGGTAAATTGTTTTTGACCTTTCTTTGGCACTTTTAAATTAGTGACATTCAAAAAATCACATTAGCCCAACTTAAGAAACTTTTATGCCGTAACTGTCTTGCATCTCTGTTTTTTTTACTTATATAATCGTTGGATCGCATTTTTAACATAGTAATATTTAGTTCTACAGTATTAAAAACAGTAACATTTGAAAGCTAAAGATAAATTTTGTGGATAAGAATGAAAATTATAACAAAACTGTATGAAAACTACAAATTCTAGGTGAAGTATTAATACGCGATTTCATTTCATGGCCATTATCTCTACTAATAATAAAAGTGAATTTGGGTCCGTCTCTGTGTCTGTTCTCTACGGGGTTGACCATTGTGTCTATAGCTACCATATTTGGAGCAAACATACTTTGGAAAGTGAGAAGGTTCATATAGGAACGAGATTTCTAATATTTTAATTAATAAATAAATTTAATTTACTCTTAAAATTAAGAGAAATGTCGTTTTTTCTCAGTGATGACTTCCAAAAATATTATCGTGCAAGACTTTTTTACACCATCTTAATATTAAAAAAAATCTTTGTAATGATATTGATTTAATTGTCGTACAGTTATTTTCCATGTTTAACAAATTTTTAAATATATATTTTATTCATAATTTGCAACAATACAATTCATTGTTGCAATGAAATTTAAATTAATTTCATTGTTTCATCAAACCGCTTAATCATATTTTTTTCCCATTGTTAAAGCTGTGATTTGCAAAGTTTGCCTTCCTACATACATTAACTCCTAAAGAGAGTTTTACTCTCCTGAAGTTGTATGTTATAATTTCTTAAAATCTGTTTCCAACTCAAACTCATTAAATGAAGAGATGTTTATCAATTGATAAATTTTGCTTGGTGAAATATTTTTTAGACTAGTTTCAAATTCGTACATATTATGACGTAATAATTTTTGGAAATTATATTTCTTTTTTATGTTATTTCGTTTTCTTTTTCAAAGCATCGGATTATTCTTTCAGGTAATGACGACGTATATAATTTGCAACTTTTAAAACCTGTTAATTTTTCTCTCTCAAATTTGGCCATATTTAGGCATTTAACTCAATTAATACCAAAATGCTTTAATTTGGAAGCAGTGTTAGAATTAGATAAATCATCTTCACATTCATTTCAATTTTCATTAAATGCATATTTTCCTGAAACAACATGAAAATTTAAATTATTATGCATTACGTATTAATAGTTTAAGAACCAGAAAGTCAATATTTCGGGCGAACCAACTGATTGCCTCGCCAAAGGCATTCAGTAAGCAATAATCATATAATGGTTACAACTGACCTACCATATGTAATTCATATACAATAGTATATGTCGTTTTAAAGTAAAATTGTAGTACCTAACTAACTGAGGAAAATTCCGCTAAATTTTCCTCAAACCAGGTGTTAGTCGACTGGAACCTATGTCGGAGCAGTTGTCCTACTGGTGCTCTTTATTTCCATCCTGATGGCAGAAAAGCATGAAAGGATGTTAGTGACCATACAATAAATATCTGTACAGTAGACACTCGACTATCGTGATCACAACTATCCAAACTACGTACTATCTAAGCTTGTTTAGAAATTAATTTTGTAAAATAAAATAAGGAATAATTTACTTGGGGCTAAAAAGGAGAAGCGGACATGTGTTAAGGACTTTTTCCAAAACTAAAAACTCCCACTTTTGACTCTTTCATCTTGGGCTTAACTTTACACGTTAGCTTAATCATTTACCAATGAACAATAAAATAAGTTTAAATGATATTTGCTTAAATTAAGCCTACTTTTTAGATCAGTTTATTTGTAAAGTGTATGTATTGTATATATGGTTTTATGCTTCCTGCAATTAAATTAGATATTATAAAATTTACCTTAAAATATGCGTAATATTTTAATTCTTAAACTTCCTTTTTCTGTAATAAATTTATGAGACATACATTACAGCACATAACAAGCATTTATGAAATACTGACCTTCACTAAGAGGTCATAGAATATGAATTGGAGAAGGTTTTGGTATAGAAAGACCGTTTTTAAATAGTCGAACGTCATTTATCGAACTCTGGCCTATCCTACTTTTTCGTTATTCGGTCTGCTCTTTCACCATATTAGGTCGGATATTTGGGAGTATACTATACTTAGATGCAATGAGGGTGCTTGGTATAAGCAAGGAAGTCCCATATATTATCAAAAGAAAACACTTCAGATGATCACTGAGATTTAGTGTCATTGTGCGGCTCCAACGTGCCATACTTTTTCTATGAAGTCATGGGGTTAGTGTCATATACTTAATCTAGAATCAGTGTTTCGCGTTAAGAATCAAGTTGACTGTTCAATACTAATTGTTCGATTGTAGCAACTGCGGCTATGGTTCGGTGTCGTTAGCTATGTGCAATACAGCCGAATCTTCGAAGGCCACGGTCACGACTGCGTGTTCGTTCAGTTTGCCAGATTATTCTTCCTATTTCTGCCTTCTGTCCATTCTCACCATACTCTCGATTTTGTGGAACGAGACACCTCAATTTTCTAACTATTATTGAAATTGTATAGTCCATTTGCTGACCGTAATTCGTTGGCACTTTCACATGTGAAACATTCATACCACCAAACAAGCAAATAATATTAGTAAGGTTACTGAAAGTCAAGTCTATTGTTTACTTGTAATTTAAATCTGAGTAAAAATGTATCTCCAATAAATATTCGGTAGACTCAATTTATTGCGATTTCTTCAATACAGATGACTTTTTATTTTCCATATTAATGGGTACTCGCAGGGCAAAAACTTGTTTATTGTTTAGCAACGGATTCGGAAACCCCATGCGCTTTTGAGCATGTGCTGGGCGGAGTTATTTTCATCAAAATATCGGGAAAGTGAAGAATGGAAGGGTAATGTTTACATTTTATTGAGCGTGATCTAACAAAGAACTCCGGAAATGCGCTCAGATGACTCCTTGCCTGACACCCCTTTCTGATGTAAAATCGTCCAAAAGTGGTAGTCTCGGAATCCGTTGCTGAACAGTATGAGGCGAGAGATGTATTGTTTATCACTCACGGTTTCTAAGCAGTTCATAATCAAAAATCATGATTACAGGAGAACATTCACAAAGGGAGTCTATTATTACGAGTTATTGATATCAGCCTGTAATTCAGGAATAAGTTCACATTTAGCGACTTCAGTTGCATACGTGATTTTTCCCCTTGTTTACTGTACACAAATATATTAAGAAACATATGGAGCATGTTCTGTAATGACACACTTCTTTAGCTGAATCGAAGCCTTGCTTATGTTGGAAGATTGATAAATTTTAAAAATAGGCGTATTACTAAAGAATTGGCAAGAAAAAAAATTAACTGCGGTCTTTTAAGGAATGTTTCATTAATTGTAGCTTTCAATTTCAATCTTCGTATGTATTAAGAACTGCATTTTCATTTTTTATGTTTTACCGAAAATTTTGAAGATATTGCAAAAAATAGCAGAGGTTAAGAAAAAAAAATATCCCTCGAAACTTAGTTTACGTCTTTCAAGTGGATACTCATTTCTTATGATTTTTAAACCATGGACAAATATTCAATCTTCATAAGTAGAGGGATTTACCTTAAACTTTTATAAGATTACGAAATAAAACTATCGAGAAACTAATTTAGATCTTTTTTCCTGAAAAATTCTTCTTGTTATTTTTTATGCAAATTTAAACACAATAATGAGATAAATCTGCTTTGTAGATCACGAAAAAAGCAAAAAACAATCTTTTCAAACGAAAAAAACACACTTTAAAATTAAAAAAATTCTTCAAAAATAGTCCTTTTAGCTATTAAATCGATTGCATCGATGCACTCAAAAGTTAACAATCTGATTCGGTTGTCTGAAGCAATATGATGCATTTCAGTTGACTGGCAAAGACGAATACAAATAGTGACAAGCGGTGTGATCGATTTTATCCGTTTCCTTTCGTTCCTAATTTTTATTTCACTTCTTCCCCTCAAGTAACAGAACATTTTTTCCGCGGGAAACGTTTCAAAAGAATTTCAAGTTAAAATATTTTTTGCTCCTTTAGAAAGAGAATAAAGATCCTGGTTTCAGGAAGTGTAACTTCGCTTTTTTTTTATCTTTGCTTCAAATTTTTTTCTCAAGAATCTTAGTTTAGTCTTCCCCGTCATCTCCATCTGAAAAAAAAGGTAATTTTGAGAAATCATCGCGAAACTTCAAGTTTCAGTTATTACGTTCCTGACTTTTTTTGTCTCTCTCTTCAGTCTTTTCCTTAAATGACGATAAAGTTTTTGCAATAATTTCACGAG
>BGPR01006844.1:47127-76300 GCA_013235015.1 Araneus ventricosus
TAGGAATAGAAACTGCATATGATATAGAAAATGTACGTAGTTTTCTTCTTTCCGAATGTGAAAAATAAGTTGAGGACACATTATACATGAAATATATTGCGTCCTCTTATGCAACTGACATTTGAATTATTTAAATTTTATTTAATAATTTTGATAAAAAAACTGTGAAAGCTTTTGTTTCGATCCTTTAAGAGACATATGTTTTGTAGTCTAAAAATGAACATTTACAAATGAAAAGCACTCAAAGTTTTAGCAAATCGTTTTTTAGTAAGTAAGTTTACATAATAAAGCGCATATATTGTGATAAGTTCGCACATTCTAATTCGAATTGAAGCGCTTTCTAATTATTAGAACTTTCTTTGAATGATTTTGATTTCCATTGTTTTTTGTATGCAGCTGCAATTGCGCGCTACTTGAGCATTGTATAAATTTTATTGTTTAAATGTTGTTATTTTGTTGTTTCGTTTTAAAGTTTAAGTTAAATTTATTTTTAAAATTTATTCTATTTTTTCTAGTTGATTGTTTTTTAGCTCTAATTATTAAAACCTTATCTTGTCAGGAAATTCTATAGATTTTGGTATATAATGATGATTTGATTTGTTATAAGATTTACGTCCCGTTTTCTAGAGCTATTTGCGGATGGAACTCATAATTTTGAATCGCTGTCGATGGCGAGGACTACACTAATTGCCGTACTATTGTGAGTAAGTTTGACACAGTGACAGATTTAACGTGCACCAAGCCCACATACAAGACATGTTCAGTGGTATCGGGTCTCGCACCCGCAATCCTTCTGTTCTCAAGTCATAGCTCTGACACTAAGCATCTGCGCCTCCTCGATTTAGTTGTATCGATATGTAATTTTACACGTTTTTAATCCGTAGAAAACAGTTTCAAGTTATTGATATCTTTAATTTTAGGTGCAAACTATATAAAAAAAAACATACACACAAACCTCGAACACTGGCCATACATTTTTCCAAACTTCAAAATTTTCTTCGCTAATTACTTTGACCACAAGCTGAAATTACCCGACTCCTTAAATCCAAAGCCAAGAAAATAATTATTTGGAATCTTGTTTAATTAGAAAAATAAAGAGATGACATAGGCATAATGTTAAGCCAGTAAAAAAGACCTCCTCTACTTCGTATTGAAGTGCCATTTTAGAGTATCCGTTGCATATAAAGGGCACTGCCCAAAATTACTAGTAGAGGATTCAAATTCTTTTCATTCATCTTCATTACTTATCCCTACGATTCTATTTATCCTTAGATTTAGGATGCTTGATCGCCAGCTTTTTAATTGAAGGCTGGTGGCTAATGATATGTTGCCCCTTTCACAAGAATATGAAGATAGAAATGAAATGAAATTGTAATGAAGGAATGAAGTTGAAATTTTGCAACAAACACTGATTTCGGTTTTTAATAAATTTATTTCTTGCCATAAATTTAATCATTTCTCACTCCTTAAATATTGAAATAGTAGTCTCAGACTTCTAAGCTTGAAAAAAATTGAAAATGAAAATGATTATTTTCCAAACTAAATAGATGGAAGTGATGAAAACCATTTCTTGCAAATGCATTAGAAGATAATAAAAAGAAGAAAAAAATTTCGGAATGTTGAAAAATATATTTCATATATTTTTCTAGTTAATTAGAACTACGTATCAGCAATAAAATAACTGATGCTTAAAGTCAATAATTGTAATAATTTTGTGCTTGCATTTTTATATTTTATTGTGAGTACTCGTTAATGTATGCTAGCTGTAACTGTTTTTGTATGGTTTATTTTGTTGTACTGTTCTGCGTTATTTATGCAGCTTCCCGTCATCTTTCTTCAGATCTTCTTCTTAATGTTATTTCCATTTTTTTAAATGTTGTTTTGTTATTAATAAAGAAATTGTGCATAGGAGAATGAATATTAATTACTAACTTTAGTAGTTATTTAACTGAAATTGCTTAATTTTGGCATATATTTTATGAAACAGCATACATTGACTTAGAAGCTGTCATCTTTAGTTTGTTAAATAGAACTGGTATGTACCAGTAGTTGATTGAATGATGAAGTGCCAGGTTTGGTGCACAATCAGCCTTCGGTCATCAGATCAGACAGTTGTTTCTTTTATTTTAACTTAAATTAGAGTTGTACGAATATCAACTATGCTGGCGTTCTTCGGAACTGCTAGTGGCCGAAATCTGTATGTCCGCAAACACAGGACAAACTATCAAATATTTTATTAATCCTCAACATAAGGCAAATACCAGAGTATGGCCAAATACAGTGCACTCCCGATTATCCGGGTTAATCACCGGGAGGGATCGCACGGACAATTGAAAAACACGGATAATCCGAAAACTCCTTTTTATTAAAGAAAAAAATCCTTTTTGTCCCATATAATCTAATAAAGTTTCCACAGATTGTAGGCAGCAGAATGAGAAATTTTATTTCCCTCATTTAGTACATCTTCTGCATCAGTGCTAGCTGATTCTCCATTATCAAGTTCTTGAAGGATTTCTAATTGTTGTTTAACATTTAAAACGTTTCGTTTTCGTTTCACACCACTCATTTTTACCAGTAAAAAATTTCACGTTACTAACTGAAGATAAACAAGACGCAAAAACTAAAGGAACACGTGCGAAAGTGAGAGAAGACGAAGAAAAGCTAAAGAATGACGTGTCAGGGAGAAGTGTATTCGTACGAGAATGAGCTAGTAGGAAGTGGATTATTCATTTCTCGGAAAATTAGGGGTCGAACCGGTAGAGATTGCACGTGGAGAAAGAAAAAAAATCTATTCTTTAGCATCCGCCGTCACGGCTCACTAGTTTCACGGAATGAATCTCTTGATCGAACATCAACATAGATTTTACATGCATGATAAGCGTAAAAATGTTTCTCTCTAATTTTTTTTGTGAGTCCGGAATGAGCACGGATAATCCGCAAACCGGATAATCCACGCACGGATAATAAAGAGTATACTGTATGTCATTTGTGTCATCAAACTACAACTGCAACAATTCTCAGCGTCATCAACTGATGCAAACGCTAGTTCGCGCACTGCAATTTCTTGTCACAAAACAAGTTGCCTAATCTTACTTTCAGCGTAAGATGTTTTTCCGATTGGCAGCAAATCTGTAAATGTGACTCAAAAACAAAACGATACAAGAGACCCGACTCTTTATTAACATACTTCATTAATATCGCTTGCAATGTCTGAACACGAACGGAGAAATTAGGGTACTCATTTTTCTACGAAATCCTATTTAACAACCATGGTGATCACGTGCCATGCGATGTGTTGCCATCATTTGTCCTCTCTTCAGTTTGAAATTTCTCCATGAAACTTTTATTGGCATCGATCAAAATTCGAGGTGAAATTATTAGTTGTTAAATACAATTAAATCATAATTTCAATAATGAAAAAAGCTTTTATCTCACCTTTTGGTAAATAGTGCAATATTACTAATATAATAGCCCAGATCTCTCGGTAACGCTCTGACGTCACCAACAATAAAACTCGAGCCATAGCACTGAGAGACGTTAAACAGCATTATTTCATTGTTAGAGAAACTAAATTCCAGTAATTTTAAATTTAAAAGAGTAATTATCGTTCTAATTTCAAATTTAATAGCTCTAAAATAGTGAAATAAAATTTTCTATTGATTGATATAAAATTTATCTGGCTATGATCAATAGTTCCCGAGAGATTTTAAATTATATTAATCGTATATTTCAAATTAATTTCCGTTTTTCAATAGAAAGTAGTAAATTACGTCAGTGGTATATCATGCGCGTGATATAGCTTCGACGCTATGATGCATCTCATTATTTATTACAATCGTGATGATATAATTTGATATTTTTTGGTAACGTTTGACAAGCAGAGAAGTGCTTTGTTTTGAAACTAGATTTTCTATCGATCTATATTATATCTACTAGATTTTCTAGATTTTTTTAGACCAAGAGGTTTTTTGAATAAAGAAATATGTAAATAAAAAATATGTATTTCCTGTCATAAAACATTTTTTTATTTTGTTTTCAGTCAATGTTAAACATTTCTCTCGCATATATATCTATTTAAACACGTCAAATTCGATGGGAAATCTCTCGAATGAAGTGGCAAATTGCACCCGTCATGACCATGACGGGTTATTTTCTAGTGAATAATAATCAAATCATCTGGAAAAAACAATCATGTTTCAAGGAATAAATATTACCGTAAATATGATCGAGTAATGAAAAAAGAAGCCTTTAATATTTCTAATAACATTAATCTGATTAATGAAATATATTTTACGTTTTTTGTTTATGAATCGGATGCATTTTTAATACATCATGCTGTATTCCAGTTTAAACTTTCTGTGCCTGAA
Organism: Araneus ventricosus; assembly: GCA_013235015.1. NCBI lineage: Eukaryota > Metazoa > Arthropoda > Arachnida > Araneae > Araneidae > Araneus > Araneus ventricosus. The sequence continues at coordinate 51,495 of BGPR01006844.1, forward strand.
TTCTCTTTATATAAACCATATTATTGTTCAAAAATACATTTTGATTGATAAGCACTTTTGCATATACATATGTTAATATGATGATTGATTTATATGTGCATTGTTGCATGATTGGTACTGCATATTAATCGAAATGTTTTATAAATTAGAAGTATAGAAAACGAGCCAAAAGTGACCTTTTTAAGTTTCTTGTTGTTAACTAATCCACCCACTGGCTATATCAATTCAAGGATCAATTTGAAGTTAAATAAATCATTGTGTGTTTTCGTGTTTTACATGAAAAAAACCAGTTTTTTAATGTTAATTTAAAGTTTTTTTATGCTTTATGATTACGCCAAGTATAAAAGGATTTTTTCCTTGAATCATGAGAAAAATTATATCATATTTAAATGTAAATTCCTTTCTTTCAGTACAGCATTACCTATTTTTAATAAAAAAGGCAGAAATTAAATTCTTTTGATGAAAGAAATTCAGTTCTTGTCAAACTTTTAACGAAATTCTTTTCTTAGGAAATCTTATAATTTATGATTGATTGACTGAGACGCAATGAAAAGCTGCCAGCCGCACTTGTACCTCAAAAAATGAATGGCCATTGGCAAAGGAATAAAAGATAAATACTCGTGTTTCTTTCAGTATTTCGGAAATGAGCCAATGAGTTTTCGGAAGAATTATGATGAATCGAAGTGCTGGTTTTTTTCTCTGCCATAAAGCTTCTCAATAGAAATAAACAGTATGGCTTGTGAAAACTCATTTCACTTTATCAAATATCAACGAAGATAAAATTCATTACATCTCTTTTATTTTATTTATTCTGTTTTCTAACCTGGAAGACAGCGCCTCATTCGTCCATTTAAAAGATATAAATTAATGTCGTTTTCATCTTTAAAAAAATTATATATGATTTGATAATTTTGGAAGTTAAATGAACACAAACAACATTAAGCATGTAGTGCAAACGCACTCTTTATTTTATGACGTAACATCTCTCTCTTCATCTTAGTCAGAACCATGTAATCAGATCTCTTGTATAAGAAAGTACACTCTGAAACGACATTTGCACTTACTTACAAAACTGAAAAAATGATTGGTTGACTATACTAGGCGACAAAATAATATGGATGTAAAGCTGTATATATAATGAGCAATGAGCACAGGATCAAAAACTTTGTTTCCCAATTCCATCATAAGTATATATTTCTAAAGACCTAAAAGACAAATTAGGGTAAATTTTATATTTTCATGATTTTTCTAGATGAATTTTGACGTTCTTTTACATTCTCTTGTCTATCACTAAAGGTGTATGCTTCTTTCTCAGTTTCTTACATTGAAAATGTCTTCCTATGTAACTGGATCTTATAGAATGATTTTATCCAATGGCGGCTCGTCAGCTCAGAAACAAGCAGTGCTGCAAAAGTTTGGTAGACTTAAGTTGTAGGATTTTTTTTGCTGACTATTTTGGTATATAATGATGATATGCCAAAAATTGATAGTTGTTGAATTATAAGCGAAGACTGTGAAAAAAACATTTTTTTTTCATATTTTTTGGCTATTACTAAAATTCCAACAAAAAAGTTCCAAAACTTCCAATATTTTCATTTCATCCTTCAAGTGACCAAGTTTTTCTTCATATCTAAACTGGTTCTATAGTTCTAGATTACCCATTTTGTAATTTGCATTAAATTGATAGTCAGCGGGCTGACTTGAGTCACTGATGAGCCACAGTATCACGTGGATCGATAAAAGCCCAAAATATCTCCAATTTCAAGCATTTGGAAAAACATTAGAAAGGAAAAGAAGAAGAAAGAAGCAAGAATCTAAAAGCACTCGATTTTATAACCCACCAAAGCTCAAGAGTTAAGCTACTCTTCAGCACCCAACAGCCAAAGCTTCCAAAATCGTAAAAGACAAAACGGAAATCATATATTATGTTTAATGCATGATATCCCATCTTCTATCCATTAAACCTACGATACCGTAAGCACCTTGGGGTGAAAAAACAAGCCCGAAATCCCCTTTTAGGGGTCTAAACCTGTGACGAATGCAGGCCGATCATTGCAAAAATCTCAGGACGAACTCTTCAGCAACGTTATAAAAAGAAAGACGTAAGGAGTTTCATCTTACCTTTTTATTTCTGCAGATTAGCCCTGTGCTGGGAGAAAAACCGGTTGTATAGCGGGAGGTAAATCCCCGGCCATCGGAGGCCATTTGTCACAGGCATATCAAAAGAAACCGCCCTGCTGAATTAAAGATCGAAGCTCAATTGATAGGCGCATTCTAAACAGAATTCGAATCTTTTTGCCGAAGGTGGAAGTCGCGCCGATTGCCAATGATAAGATAGTCTGTTACTTGATGCAGGGATGCGTTCGAATTGATTTCGGGTCGAATTGGTCGGTGGATGGAATATCTGGAGTTTCTTTTTTTACGTAAATGGAGGACGTTTGCGATTTTTAATGGTTATTCAAATGCGGTGGGTCATGGAAAAAGTCATCTGTCACTTACCGGTGAAATTTCCATTTATGCTAGGTATTGCTCGGGATACTGAGGCACGTGATTTAAATAGAAAACTTTTATTCGCAGGAATTTATTTTAAGTAGCAAAAGAATGTGCAGAAAATCAGTAAACTGAAATGTCAGCATGGTCGTTTTTAATGAATTATGTTTGAAAGCGGAAAAATTTTAAAAATATGAATCAGTGCTTTCATACCAATTAGAAATTAACAGAAATTTTTCAATTCAAGTTGATATTACTATCCACTTTTAAAAGTAAAGAGAAATTTTATACTATGGAAAATTTATTTTGCAGCTAAAAATTTAAATGAAGTATTGAGTGTCATCATAGATTTTTTTATCATTTTTGACACTTGCAGTTCCCTAAATTCACGATCAATTTTTATAAAATTTAACTATACTTCAGACAGATACAGCAAAAAATATTTTTAAAAAATAGTAGAAAATTTATCATAAATGTAAAAGAAAGAAATTAGCAATATTCCATAATATATATGGATTTAAAATTTTATGCTCATAATAAATATCGCTTTTGCAACCGCTTTTATGAAATAAAATTTAGTTAAAAAATCAACTACAAAATGCAAGTATCGAACAATTCAATTGGTTTATGCTTACATGAATATCACCTTTTACACATCATTAATTTATTCTTTCTTTGATACTCTCATAAAAAATTCATTATGTTCCACGTGATATTTTGGAAAATAGATTTGAATAAAATCGATACGTAAGGTACATCGTATAAGTAAGCTGCCAGAGCAATAAAAGTTTTTCAAAATATTGCTTTAATGTATCAATATTATGTATATTGGGAAAGGAAACAGCAGGCTCTTTTACAATTATTTTTTAATAAATCGGAAGCACAGCTATTTTCTATATGTAGATTTATTAGGTCAGTGAACAAAAGCCTTGAATTGTTATTATGAAAGCGTAAATAATTATTAAAATACTAGCAGAACCCACTGTACTCCACTTTGATCGCGCCACCTCGCCGTTTTGATTTTTGTAACGAATACTTTTTTCAGTTTTAAATTCTGTATATAGATTAGTTGGGCAGGTTATAAATCGAAAAACTCCCATTTCAATTCTAATATTTTGCACAATTTTGCCGCTAATTTCTGCCTAAAAGTTTTTAGAACCATGTATGCAGTATGATATCGCTCTAATCAAAGTTTTCGTCCCCTGTCATAGGTATTTCACAATATTTTTGAGGCGCCATGTTGAGTGAAGAGCGTAGAGATAAGAAATACTATTTTAAACTTTCATAATAAAAGTGGTGTATTCTGATTGGTAAATGGCGAAAAAAAAAAGTTGTCGAAATCCCTTCAGTTATTGAGGTTGGGGACTCAGTCAAGGTTTTCCCCATAGAGAATGTAAAGTGAAGTAGTGTTTTTCAATTTCTCTCAAAAATGGAGGGTGGCATCAATGGCAGGCGACCATTGATGATACGTTTATGGGTCCTAAGTTTCATATGAAATAAAAATTGTTGAAATTGGTCTAGTGTTTGGGGCTGGGGGGATCGGTCCCTTGGTTCTGCCAATTATTTTAAACATGTAGATTCGTTGTATCATGAATGCAATTTAATTTGTGTCACGAACTTCTATAATTTTATACTATCTAAAACAATAGAGAAATGATATATGTCTGTAAAAGGCCTTTGTACAAACAGATGGTATGATATTTTTTCTTGTTCCTTAAAAATGTTTTAAAGAAAGAAGGCCTGCTAATAAAATGGCTAAATCTTAGAAGTTCGCCGAATAAAATCAGATTAATAAACTGTTTAATACCTTCTTAATGGATATACAAAATGATTTTAAAGAAGAATAAAATTTATTTCGACTATGAATATTAGGCAAATTCTTAAGTTTTTAATAAAACGATTGACTAATCTTAAAATAATACGTTTCCCTGTGTAGCAATTTTGGAACTGAAAACGTTTATCGAAAAAGATTTAAGAGTGAGTAAGAATACAAAATGCATTGAAAATTGAAATGAATGTTGTGAATTTTTATTCATAAGCTAGAAAGACTCCTGAGGAACTGCTAATTTTAATAGTTATTTAGTTTCAGGATTGTTACTGATTTTAAAGGCAAGGAATTTCAGATAAAGCACAATTCGTTGGTAGAGTACCCTACTGGTCACCGTAGATAGTCGAAAATTAATTCTGAGCCAAAGAGAAAAAATCCCTTTCGGCAAGCTGGAAGGCAAAGGTAGATTCCTTTAAGTTAATGTTACAAAAGTAATGAAATATTACATTTGATCATTGCAGACATAGCCAATGACTTTATTGTTTCCACACATTGCCATATTTACGTCGTGCTTCTGTTTTCATGACATTTAATTTTTTAATATATCAAGGTTTTGTCATTCTACTCAAAAGGATATGCTAGATTTATTAGTCAGTACATGGCTCAATTTTTAAAAAATTCCAACACATAATCATTCAACAGCCAGGAGTCATAAAAAATAAACATCCCTGCAGTGAAAATACACCCTAGATAACATTAAGACAGCCTATCTGAAACTGTAAAAAGAAATTGACACATGTCACGAATGAAGAAAGACTCTAAATTTAAAAAATTATTTATTTAATCTAGGTTACCATATAATTGTGCAAACCTTACTTTGTCATATGCTAAAATCACATGACACTAAACATTTAAACACTACTAGAATAGGGTCATTTACAGAACTCCCTGGTTACAAATATAATAGTCACTAAATTCTTAACACATAAGATAATCAAAATTATTAAACACTGTGAGTGGCAAATTTAATGTGTGTTTTTAAAGCATAGGATATGAATGCAGTCATTTTGAACAGAAAATTTAAATCTCCATCGACGGTTAAAAGCAAATACTCAGGCAGAAAACCCCAAAACAATTTTCAAGTTAATGAAATACTTTTCAATATAAAAAAGGATAAAGGGAACTCTTATATATCTATCTTTTTTGGCTATTTTATATTAAATTTACTAAACAAATCTTGGTGCCGCCATGTTTATTTAAATATCAAATGAAATTAATCTGTCAAATTAACTAAATATCAAACTAATTATTAATATTAGCTTTTGCTTAATTAAAAATAACTATTACCTTAATTAAAATTAAATATTTAATTAATTGAGACGAAATCTTCACTAAAACATTGTTTCAGCAATAGTTTGGATTTATCTAATTTAAATAAAAGTCATTGTAGCTATGTATGTATGTGCCACATCTCCTAAACCACTGGACTAATTTCAACCTAACTTTGCACACTTTTTATTTAAGACAAGAGAAAGGTCACTCTCAACTTTTCAAAGTCCAAAAATTAGTTAAAATTTCAGTTAATTAAAAATGAAGCAAGGCAATTTTCCGCGATATCTTTGGAAAATATTATCTCAAGAAACTATTTTTAAATCATATTAAATTTTAAAAAATTAGCTTTTCAGTGACAAAAATTCCATTTCCATACAATTTGTTTTTCTCATTTTAATAATTTTTTCGAAATTAATTTTATACAGAATTCTTAACAATAATCTTTATTGTTGAAGAACAAGAATAATAAGAAGAATTGTTACCAGAATACATTAACAGAATTCTGAACAAATGCGAGAAGAAAATTTAAAAAGTAGACGTTTAACAATTTATACCAGGACCAACATTTGATTTGATTTATTTTCATGCTTTAACTTAATGAATAATTAACTATTTAATCTTCAAAATATTTATTAACACCTTTCTTTTACTTTAGTTATTATTAACAACATTTTAAGTACCTATATAATAAATAATAATTTATGGAGAAAATCAGCTATCGGTTGTTTTTAAAAATTCTCCGGTTCAATAGATATTATTATTTTAATTAAAAACGTTTCAGATCAGAAAAGAAATTTGTGTATTATAATTTTTATACACTAGTAGTTTTTATATTAAAAATATTAGACATGAAAGCATTTTAATTCGGAGCAAAGCCGGATATATCAGCTTGTTTACCGTATAAAAAGTGGAAGTTAATGCGGCTGATGGGAGCTTTTCAACAAGGTGTCACATGCATAGGTTAAAGCGCACTTTAAGTAAGGGGGAAGAGAATCACTTTTCAGCTCATTATTTCTAAGTAATTCTTGCTGTCAAAAAACTTTCAATATAAAACTAGTTTGCTATGATAGAGCGACAATTCTCTTAACTAAAATTTTCTCTCTATCTTCAATCGTAACAAAGCTATGGGGAAATGATAATTAGGGGAGGGGATTGAAAATTGCTTTTTAGCTCATAACTTCTAAGCAATTGTCGCTATAAAAAAAGTTTCAATACAAAAGTTGTTTGTTATGATGAGGTAATAATTCGCCTATTTTGAATTTTCTTTCTATTTTCAATCGTAAGGGAATTTTGGGGAAAGGAATTTTCAACCCCCCACCATTTCCACCCCCTTTGAGCTGGATAGCCCATCTACGAACTCGGCCCAGTTTTTCACTGTACATACAACATATCTCTCTCCAGTTGAAATCTAATCAAAATTACTCTTGTTAAGATAACATTGGCAAAAGCGTTGTACGTATACATCTGTACTACTAATAATAAGGAAAAGAACATTTTGCCCTGTATTCTCACAAGGAGTAGAGTTGCAAGAATGAAAGCGGATGGAAGAGACTGCAAATGACGAGAGCTTTCCATCAAGGGGTAACATGCATAGATTGAAATATACTTTAAGATAGGGGGAGAGGAGGGGAAGGGAGGGAAAATCACTTTTCAGCTAATAACTGCTTGCGAAAAAGTTTAAATGCAAAAATTGTTTATTATGATAAGGCGATAATTCGACTAATTTGAATTTTCTTTGTATTTTTAATTGTAAAGGTTTTTTTGGGAAAATGAAAATTTCCACCCCCTTTGAGCTGCACACCCCATCTGCGAACTCGACCGAGATTTTCACTATTCTTACAACATATCCCTCGCCGGTTAAAATGAAATAAAAATTACTCCAGTTATCGTGTTCACAAGATAACATGGGAAAAAGCGTTATCTATATATGAAAGTTCAGGTTTTAAATGTGAAGTGTAATAATCCATTTTAGCCAGGGAAGAGACAATATTTGGCTCAATCTACTTTATTTCATCGTTAAGGATACTTCAGGTTAATTTTCAGAACGTAAAAGAATCATAATTTGCTATTATCCATGACCAGAATTAAAAAGGTAACGCCCGAGCGGCGTGCTGTTGTTGTTAGCTCACATGCAATCAAAAAGGGCAAATAGGAATGCGAAGGGAATTTCCCCGGAAGAGATCTCGTGACTCGAAATGAAAGTCGTAGTGCGCTTATTATGATGGAAGTAGAAGTAATTAAAATGAGGTGTCGTTAAAAATGATTTAAGAAAGTTAAAAAATTAAAATATCACATATGAAACAACATTTCCATTGATGTTGTGTTTATCCAAATTCAAAAGAGATGCAGTCGTTTAAGGTCAAAAAAGTTTATTCTAAAAGTAAGGCATAATCAAGTTAGTTGTAGAGTACTCTATGATAAAGATTTTTAAAAGATTATTGAAATAATAAAACCATGGCCAAGTAAATTGCAAAACGGCGGAACTGCTGTGTGTTACAGATTACAAAGAAGGAAGTTACACAGATGCGGCGAGTTTTTTTTATAATACAAAAGGGAAAAGGTGAAGTTGAGGCTCGAGAAATTACGACTCTCGTTAAGGTAGAATAATTCGTTCGTAATTTAAAAGAATCGTCGTTAAAAGATTTATTTTAAGATAGAAAATGTCTGAAGTTATTACACACACACACACGCACGCACACACACACACACACACACACACACACACACACACACACACACACACACACACACACACACACATATATATATATATATTCCGTTAAGGAAGATGTAGAGTTAATTGAATTTGATTGCAGTCGTTAAAGTCAAAACATTTTTTTTTTTTACGTTTCGAAAATAGGCAAATATAGGTTATGAGTACTCAATAATAGATTAAACTTTCAAAGATTATGGAAAAATTAAAGCCACGACCAGGGTAAGAATTACGCCTAAAGAGCGTGAGTTGCTCAGTGCGTTCATGATTACGAAAGAGGATGCGCAGACGAGTTTTATAATACCAAGAGGAGGAAGAGTATCGAAGTTGAGGGCTCGAAATATTCGGACTGTTCCAGTCTAGTTCCAGTAGAAGTGTTTTTTTTATCATAGTCAGGGATGCCACTCACAAAATAGCAAAAAAGTCACGCGGAATTAAAAAAAAGCAAAATGAGAGAAATTAATGTAATTTAAAGAAGTTAAAGTTAAGGGAATCACGCAAGTAAAAGAATTTGTGAAGTAAATTTCCATTTTTCTTAACATTTATGCATAATTTCATGAATTAATATAATATATAATAAAATGAAAATTTGGTTATAATTGAAATCAATGTTATAAAATTAAAACTTTTAAAATAAGCTGACTACATAAAATGAGTTACTCACATACAACATAATATATATATATTTAAATTTGATTTTTAATTAATATTTTCACCAATAAAGCTGTCATGAATATTAGAAACAGAAATCAATAAATCATATATTTTTACAATTAAAAATGTCCAACACTAGGACTGAATTTAATTTAAGTTACTAAAAGTTAAATTACTGCATTCTTCACACAAATTAAAAATTTTGAAAAAATACTAACAATATTATTAATTTTATTACAATGCTGTATTTTTTACACTCAAATGCAGAAAATATATAAAAATAAAACATTTTCATTTTTATTTTTAATATTTACACCAAAACATCTCTTTGATAGTTAGGATATGAATTTTTACATTTCTTAGAATTAAGTTCAGATAAGTTTTTGACACTTCACTTTTACTTTTATCCTCAACTTTTTTTCTTTTGGATTCATTTACATTTCGCCACCATTAACATTTGGTTCATGCAGTCTCTTTAAACTATGTTAATTTTTTCTTATAGTTTATCCTTTGCCTTTTAGTTGCATCTGCAGACATCTTTTTTGCAGCTTTTTTTGTCAGAGCTTTTTCTTTACTGGCTTTAATTCTTTTATTCTCTCTTCTCTTAATGATTTATTTGTTTAGGTTTATCAAAGTAAACATTCCATGAATTTCTTACATTTCTCACCAGTTTCAGATCAACTTTTCTTTGAGAAAATCATGTTTGGAAAACATACACTTGATTTCTTTTTGTGTGAGCGCAGCTCGCTCTTTATAATACACTGCATAGCATTAAATGTTGATTTAATCTATTGCTTCCAGGTAATCACATTATTCATTATGCTAAAGCTACTTTCCACTTTGGGTTCATGGAAGCAGGTTAGCAAACAAATGTCATCTTGAAAGTAGAGGATATTTTGAGGCATTCTCCCTCTCTCGCCACCATAAATCAACAGATTCTTCTACATATCACTAAAATGATCATTTTGAAAATTATGTATTTCCAAATCATATGCTTCAGATCTTGAACTATTTGAAGCATAGAGTGCAGTTCTTTCATCAATTCTAATGCAACAGAAGTCTTTCTATTGCATGGATCCAGTGAAGATACTGCCTTTAAAAAGAGGTGCAAAGGCATTTTTTCCACAACCACTTAGCACATAATGTATGCCTTAAATAACATATCTATTAAAATTTTTATCACAATCAATTGAGATTTCAGAACAACTTATAAGTTCTTTGCATATCACAAAGATTGAAGAAAAGAAGAAGAAATATCCGCTGAAAGCGAGGATTATTTAAAAAAAAAAACGGAATTTTCAAACCAGATTTTCGCGGAAATCTGGTTATAAAAACAAAAAAAAATCCCTGAGCGGAAAAGTGGCATCCTGCATAGTATTGAAGTAGAAATAATTCGTTCGTAATTAAAAATAACTGTTGTTAAAAGGTTTACTTTAAAGATAGAAAATATGGATTTACTTTAAAGATGAGAATAGGTTATTTTAAAGATGGGAAGTTTCTAAGTCTAAACACCCTCTCCACCAAGACTCTTGTAGGCAACAGGGCCCTAGATCAACTCTCATTGTTGACCCCTTGTCATCAACTCTGCGAAGTCGGAAAAGTTTTTTGAATTTTTTCAAAATTTTATATTTGTTATACTAATGGTCATGGCCCGAAATAATATATTAATAATGAATTACAAAAGATATAAAAATAATTTCAAATGTACTTCATAAAACATAAATATAAAAAAGTAAATTCTTATAATTTTGGATAAAATTCTAAAGCTTCTTGGTACATATAAAAACTCTAAATGTAAACAAATAAAAACATTGATAGTAATTCTAAAATATAATTTTTTTTCACTTTTTTCAGAAACCAGAAAATTTAAATTTTTGCAAGTGTCATAGATAATAATGACAAAATAATTAAATGACTAAAATTTCTTTTCATAAATGAAAACTTTCCAAGAAAGAACGATGCGATGGGATTACTTCTGAGGCATTTTCGGTTTTGATGGTCAAAATCTGCTAATCCACCTGCAAAATCTCCTGAAAACTTTTCCTTGTTTTTCTAACACATCTCTACACTCTCAAACTGTTATAGCAGTTTGGAGGACATAACGATCTCCAGAGGCCTCAGAATGGAGGAGTTGGTGTTATGTTTTCTTGTTCATTATTTATTTTTCTAGAGTAGATAAATATAATTGTACAAAAAGTAAATAAATTTTTTATTTAATTTTCTTTTTAAGTCATATAATATAAATTTTCTTGCCATACTCCAACAACACAAAACCTAATTTTAAACAAAATTAATTTATAAACCAAATAAAATTTGAATTTTCAGCATTTTAATCATTTTGATTTATAAAATCATTTAAGCCATTTTTAATAATATACACTTCTTAGTAACATCAAAAGAAAAAATTATATACTTTATGTAATACCTCAAATTTTTAATATTAATATTTTTGTTTTCAATAAAATATACCTCAACATTTATTATAACGCAGTATCAGCAAAATAAAATTTCAAAACCAAAAAAAAAAATCCACTTTTTCAAATTAATGTCAAAATTATTATATCAAATAAAAGTTGTAAACTAATAACCCCAAGTGAATTTTTTTCAACATTAAATATCATGAATTTCAAAATTTAACATGCACACTGCTCAAGGTATTTTTCAAAATTTACTCAACCCTGAAATTAGCACTTCCTTTAAAAAAAATATTTCAAATATAATTTTAAATCAATTGATAATCAACCACAAAATATAAATAATACTTAATAAATCATAAAGTTTAGAAACCAAAATATAAAATGAAAAATCAACAAATATTTTTTAAAATATAATGAATTAAAATCAATTTTCAAATGCAAAATAGAACTTGTAAATTTTTCAAATGTAAAATAGATTTAGATATTATAAGAAAAAATTTGTGAATGTTTTCAGTTGGAACTCAAATTAACGTTTGCGTTAGAAACTATTACTTGTACATAATTAGCACTTTTTTATTATTTATTCGTGCACTTCAAATTTTACGTTGAATCCATTATTTTTCCTTCTTGAAGAAACAAACAGGACCTAAACAGAAATGAGATTTGAAGCTTCATATGGATATTCCTTTAGAATTTTGAAAATTAAATCACATTTTTCCATCTGATTAGAAGATGACATCAAACCAGGAAACACTGACGATAACACATTCTTTTTAGAACTTTTCAATTGCGAAATGTGGAAGAGGATCTATAGAAACAGAACTAACAATATGCAAAGATGATGCTAACGAAGTGTTTCAAGATCCACATTTTATCGGGTTTACTTGAAGAAATCTTTTTACAGAAAGAATAATGAAGATAACGCACCCGCATTTCTTAATTTAATTTTTAATACTTGCAGTCTTTAATATGGCACAGAATGAACTCGAAATCTATTGTTATGTTTCCACCGAAAGGTCATCTTCGCGACTTCTATAATGATATTCATCAAGTAAAGTGTATAGAGTTCAAGTTGCAGTCGTTGAAAGTCCAAAACATTTTATACATTTCGAAAATAGAAAATTAAATTAGTTATAGAGTACTCAATAGATTAAACTTTCAGAAGGATATGGGAAAGAAAAGCCATGGACGGGAGTAAAAGTACGCCTAAAACGGCGTGACACTCGGTCGATTCATGATTACGAAAGAAAATTACGCAGGGCGGCGAGTTTTATAATAAACCAAGAAGGGAAAGTACAAGTTTAGGCTCAGAAATATTGGGATTCTTGAGTCTAGTTCCAGTAGAAGTGTTTTTTTATCATAGTATTGAAGTAAATGAATTCTTCAGATAAAAGATAACTGTCGTTAAAAGGATTTATTTTAAGATGGGAAAATTTCTTAAGTCATTAGATATACATATATATATATATAAACTTTTTTAATGAAGGGGTGGTTTTTTGTAGGGGTCATGATCGGTGAGATCTGCAGAAATTTTCAGAGTCGTGTCATGGGAACCATTCAATGGGTAGAGTTCCTATGAGGAATCTACCCAAAAATACTTTAAAAATATTTATCAAATGCTATTAGAACTGATTCCCTGGCTATTCAGATGTTAATTAAAATAAAATTCACATATAATTCTCAAAAAAGTATACCTCTCACTACAAGTAAACCTGCAATTTTTCATCCCAAAACAAATTACCTCAAAAACACACGGCCCTAAAATGCGAAACAGATTTCAATCACACCATTAAAACAGTGAGCTGCCTTTTGCTAACACAAAGCCTTCTACATTCACAAAGATTTCAGTCAATATTAATGAGATCTTGTTAAAATAACAAGACGAGGGGGAAAAGTTCGACGTTCAGAAATAGACAGCAACAAAGCGCGTTCGAGAAAAGTGAAAAAAGAATAATAACTATTTTGGCTAATGAAGGCGCATTTTGCTCAGCGAGTTGCATTTTATCTCTATTTGTTGGAGTGTTCCGCTCTGAAGCCGTGAGCTTGCCGATCTGTAAAATAAGCAGAAAGGGAGAATTTCATCCTCAAAATTTACTATGCATTTCTGTTCCTGCTAAATAACGCTTCTCAGTTCCTTTCGTGAAATTTTTCCTTTTCATCTGCTGCTGATTTAGGAATAATTTCGATTAGCGTGATACAAATTTAAACAGAATTCTGATAAGTAATTGCATGGAATTTTATGCATGTTTTATGCTACGGAGAATCGATAAATAGCGAAATGAATTTGGGTTTCTGTAGCAATTGTTTATCGTTATTTTGAGAACAATGCAAATGTTTTCCTTATCCATTCGTTTCGCTTCACTAAATCCATGGTTTATTGTAAATGAATAATGCTCTCGATTTCGGTTAAGATAATCAGAGATGGTTTCCTTATAAAATTAATGAATTATTTCTTAACATAATGAGAGAATTTATTAATGTAGATCTTTATAATGCAAAATGTTAATATTGTTACAAAAGTGGCATGCTTTATTGGAAATCCGTGCAAAATATTCTATTTCATCATTATAGGTTGTACATATGCATGAACACTTTCTAGCTAAAGGCATATTTATAGATGCTTTTCTTACCAAAATCATCATTTGACTTAAATAATGGCACTACGAGTAGTGAGTATTAATTGATTTAATAAATTTCCCCAAAAGTTCGCTTTAATACTTTAGGATTAAATTTTAAATTTTCTTTTTTTCCGACAAATCTTCTATGTTTAACTTTATTCTCTATGATTTATCACCAGTGATGTCGCTAGGGCAATACAGGAAATTTGAAAAACCATTTTTCTAAGATATGCCAGCATCTTATATTAATATTTTGTGCCTATTTGTTGGGGTCAAATTTTAAAATAAATTAAATCTATTAATTTGTTGTGTTAAATTCTTTGAAAATCTGTCAAAGTGGCAAGTCAAACACGAGCAGTTAACAATACGAAGGAAATATTTTCTATCGTCACAGTTTTCTACAACTTTATGGCAACCACTAGTGATTGATTTTAGTAAGCGGTATTTTTATAAATGACAGAGTAATAGCACACAGCAAAACAAAATCTTTTAATTTAATACCTGTTTTTAAATAAGCTTCCAGTGTTCCATTTAATAGTGGGAAAAATTAAACGGTTAATTAATGTCAGTATTGAAGGGTATCAATTTGTACTGCTCTAAGGAAGTTCTAAAGTGTAATATTCATTAACTTGCAATTATTGTGTGAAAATATTCCTGAGGTTGCATATTCAATTTGGATATCGAAGCATTCAGCCATTCGGTTCAGTTAAGAGAAAGTGAATAGAAATCATCCCGAATTACCTATCATTCCGTGTTTTAATCAAAACAAGCAGCCTTTTGCATCATCTACAGTTGGTTTGCTACGCACGAAAAACAGGTCCATTGTGATTGACAAGTGTTTGAATTTTTCATCCATGAAACTATCCTTACGAGATAGCAACGAAATTTGTTTTTAAAAGTTACTTAAATTAAATCTTTTAGAATTTGTATACAAAATAAAATATACATTTACCATAGCATCTACAAAGCACAAGCTTGTACATACTATACAGATGGGGTACAAAATAAAACAAAGCCTTTAGAAGTATCCCATTTCGTACATGCAGTACAAGACTATTCAGTGAAAGGGAAACGATCACTCCCCAAAGTTGCCATAGGTGTTTCATGCGTCTGCCATCCTCTTTGGGAGACGCTACAATGTCAGACGACAGATTTCCATAGAATTCCATATGATAGCTAAAGTTGTTTAGATTGGATAAGTTGCTAAAATTGATAAATTTTCTGGTTGTACAAGGGACACGATATCAGCTATTGCAACATCTTAAACAATCGAGGGAAAGTGTGCGCCTTCAAAGCACAAAAGTGGATGAAAATCAAAACTCAACGACAAGGATAGACGAGTTGAAAAGCATATTAACATGAAATGATTAGTAAACGCTATCCAGATAACATTCAAAATGAACAATAATCTACAGGACCTCATAAAAACTCAAAAGTCAACTCCATGCTGTGAAAATTTATGGCAGAGAAACGATTCATAAATCGTTGATAACATCTCGTAATGCTATTAAGAGGTTCCAATGATGCAGAGCTCACTGTGCCTCACAGCATTGGCAACAAGTCCTCTGGTCGAAGAATCATCATTTAACTTTCTACAGTCTACTGAGTGCATTTAAGCAAAGAGAACAGCCAAATTAGCATTTATAACTGAACTCTTGCCGACTGTGAAGCGTGGATGAGTCTCTCTACTGGTATGGTTTTGAGTTTCTGAGTAAGAACATCAAAGCCTACAGTTATTGGAACATTTTTTGAAATAATACACATCTTTTAATTAAAACTTCGTTCTCTAGACAGCAACCGATTTTTTAAGACGACAGCGTTCTCATCACATTTTACCTTTATCGCCACGCATACCTCCGAATTCTGAACCAGGCGGCTCCCTGTCGGTTGGATAGGTATGCGTGATGCCTTATTGAACCCCCCCCTAAAAAATACAAATTTAGGATTGAATAACATAAATTGGAAAACAGATAATATTAACAGAATATAATTTTGAACATCGACATGCCTAAAATGAATAAATTAAAATAGAAAAGCAAAGAAGATGCTAAAAGTTTAAAAGATAACAAAAACAAAAGTTAAATGTCTTTACAGTTAATGATCACGAAGAATTTGCTATGAAACTTTCGATTAGGAGGATGGAAATAAAATATTCTCATCCACACTGCTAGATGCATTCAAATATGGTTGAAAGAGCATGGCAATGAAGAAGGATATCTTGTATGTCCCTCTTAATTTGCTAACGTGAATCCTATGAAAAAGGGGAAAATATACGGAATCTAAATTATTAAGCACGAATTCCTCCTCCAGTCATTCTCAAAGAATTAGAGACTGCTCTGCGAAAGGAATTGTTTTATATTCCCTTAAATGTTGTGCATGACCTCATTGCATCCATCTATAGTTGCATATTTCAGTCAAAAGGAGGCCCATTTGTCTATTAATAACGATAATCTCTTATTTCACAGGTATTCGTTTTATTTGGTACGCCATTTGCATAATTAACTTAACTATACGGAAACTTTTTCAGAATTAGAAATGTGCGTATATTAAATCTTTTTAAATCTTCTTATGAAGATTTTTTTGCAACTGTTTTAAAGGTGCTTACTAAGTCGTGACTTAACGGTCTCACAACGAACAACGCAAATGTAGGGTCTCTAAAATATTAAGAGATAATTTTAAGGTATTCTTCCATTTTATTCGCTGTCAGATGCGTCGACCCATCTATTTAGGCTCGATCATACGTGTAGAACTAAACAGTTTATCACATGCAGTTGTACACAACCTCAAAGTAGAAATTCAGCTCAGTAAGTGTAGTTAGACTGACGTCCCATTTTGAAGCTACGCTCAATTTGTGACAGACCTCGTAATTTTGAACTACGGTCTTTACCGACATTTCACTCTCTAAACTTCCAGCGGGAGGGGACGTATGAACCCGACATACTTAATATGTACTAGGTTATCGTACACGGCTGATCTTCAGTGGAAATGGGTTTCGAATGATATAAGGCTCAGAAGGTTGCTGAATAACAATCGAACGGGATTAAAGGTCTGAAAAAAATCATGCACATGGCATTTAAGAAACCAGATGTGGACTTCTTGGACTAGATCAACCATAACTGGCCAACAACATTTAAAATATTAAGTATGCAATATTATGTGCATTTATGATATCACACTAATTAACTATAAAGCTTAATGATTAATTAGCTAAGAGACTAAAAAACAAATTTTAAAAATAAATCATGCCTTCCTTCTTAAGAAATATGACAATCTATGCTCCTGAGGCGAAGAAGGGAGGAAAAGGCCGATTTGTGCATGTTTGGGAAAATCCACGCAGCTGCTACTGAGAAATAGAATTTCTCTCTCGGGACTCTTCGGACCGCCCTTTTTCACACCCCTTTCCTGTTCGACAAACGCCAGAATCGTCTGATAAGCGCCGATTCAACCAGTCCAGTCACGCGCAAACGCGTTACTGCTTTCCCAGACACGTGCAATTAATGTCTAATTATCGAGATCAAAAATCCGGTACTTAATTAATTAACCGGACTCCCAGAAAGAGATTTATGGCGGAAACATACCTCGACTCTCCTGCCCACCTGTGGGAGGGGGGACGTCCACCGATTTGTTCTTCGGCCGTAAGGGAAGGATAGGGCAGTCGTTTGTCTTGTTCCTCTGTCGGCAGTTACAGAGGCTAGAAGTGAATTTTAACTCGCCTTTCCCAGAAATTTGCATCTTTCCCGTAGCGGGAAAAGAATGGTTGGAGTCAATGATTTATGGTCGATATAAAATGTTTTGCATTATTTCGTGTAGTGAATGAATTCACGCCGACGCGGTAAAGAGAAACCGAATCTGTTTAGAAGGATTTGATTTAAACGGCCCTTAAAAACACATTGCAACATTATGATGGAATTTTTATCGTCTGATAAATTTCCTTGTAAGACGGTGTCATTATAGTTTGATCGCTGTTAGAAGATCAGTTGTAAGCGGAGAATATTTATTCAAAAGAAAGTTACAAGCGGAGAATATTTATTCAAAAGAAAATTGTGAGCGGAGAATGTTTATTCAAAGGGAAAAAGAATTGTCACTAGTAAAAAAGATGGACAAAAGCTAACATTTTCTTGCAGTTTATAGTTTTAAAGTTAAATTTTGTATTTTTCTTACAGTTTCCTTCGGAAAAATTCAGTCACATTTGTCAGTTTTTGTTTTGATGAATGCCTTCTTCTTTTTTTTTAAACATCAAATCATTGGAATTTATTAATTTATATTCATTTGTTTTCGTAGATTAATGCACCATTTTGAAGCTTTATGACCGTTACTTTTTTAATTCCTTATGATGTTAATGAAATCGTTTATAAACAGGATCAGTGTGAGTGGAATATAAAAGTAAATATATATAATTAATCAGTTACAGAAAAACCTGTTTAAAACGGAAAATGTAACAAACGAAATCCTGTCTTAAACGGAAAATATATTTGGTCCCATCGGATATCCTCATATTCTATTTAGCCCTGTACGAAACGGAACCCTGTCTAAAACGGTAAAATTTTCCGGTCCCTTTAGATTCCGTTTAGAACAGGTTTTACTGTAATATAAATTCTTCCATTTTATCCTGTGCCAGTTAGTGCCATACGTGGAAGAGTTAATGTAAAAGAATGCAAAAGTTTCCAAAAATTCATGTTTCCCTAATCTCACTGGGAAGTACAACACCAAAAACAAACCCTGTTCATAGTTAAAAGCCCTTTTGAAAATAAATACTGATGCATGAAACAGTGGTATATATGTAGGCTTGCCAGACGTCCCGGTTTTCAGACAAAATCCCGGTGTCCCGGCCGGTTTACTTCACGTCCCGGTAAAAATTAAATTTGATTATAGATGACCAAAAAAAATTCTAAAAATAATTAACTGTGAAGGATTATTTAGGATCCGTAACAGTGTGAAAAAAGAATTTGATGGCTTTTATGTAAGATGCATTGCATACTTGGACCTCTGGGAGAATAGTTTTGGAAAAACTGAACAGTTTGCATGGGTCAATCTGACCAAAACAAATGCTATTGATTGGGAAAACGCCGAAACTTCTGCTGAAATTATTAATAGCAGTCTTCTTGATGTACCCGATATGAAAATAAACAATGATGAGCTGTTTCACGAAGTTGTGCTTGCTAAAGAGTATTTGCAGTCAAATTGGGAACAGTGGAAGCAAGAAGAGGCTACCAGAGATTCAAGTGAAGAAAAATGGCTCAGGCTGTTTGGTCACTTCAAGGAGAATTGCATAGCAGCCCCCAATCTGATCAAAATTTTCGAGTATGCCTTCTGCTTACCTGGGACATCAGCGCCAGTTGAGAGAGTATTTTCTTTGATGAACAACGCATGAACTGATGATAGGGGTTTGATGAAGGAATCTACGGTTAAAAGCTTTATGACACGGAAAATTAATATCGGATTAGCTTCTGAAGATTTTTACAACAAAATTAATAACAAAAAAGACTTTCTAAAAAAAGTCCTAGCCAATGAAAAGTACATGTAAATATTGTTCAAATTTTTATTCCTCATTCAGAGTGTTTCTTCTTACTTAAGTAACTTATAAATAAAGACATGTAAGAAACAAAACATGTAACATGTAAGAAATAAAATGTTTAAATTTATATGTTTGTGTCATATATTATTACCCCCTAGTTTAGGTTCCTAATCAGTAACCATTTATTCATAGCATTGAGAATAAACTACCCTCTAAAACACTCTAAAAACCCGCCTAGGGTGTGTACCCTTCAATACCCGCGACTCTGGGGGGCATTCCGGTGTCCCGGTTGAACATTTCAGAAATCTGGCAAGCCTATATATATGTGATATAATTATTTCATCTCCAGTCGACATGAACACTTTGGAAGCGGGAAACGTAAAAATACGTTTTTTATTCGTAATTTTTTTCGAATTACACAACATTAAAATTTTAAGATAATTAGGATATATAAGTTGGATATGTAATATGTTTATATAAGTTGGATATGTTAATAGATGTCTGTAGAATACGTTCACGTTTTCTTTTATGGCACATACATTGTCTAGAGTAAGCACAGTTACTTTTGTCTTCTTATTTGAGATTGCATCTAATTCGTATCCCGCACACAATGTGTTAAATGGCTTAGCCAGAGTAAGTGGCGCCTAAGCTTGGAATTAGTTTTTCACTCTCTCGCCATATTTGGATTTAACCAATTAAGAGTTCCATTTTCTTTGCTTTCTAATAAAATAATAACCTTCTGTTTTGGAAAGAGGCTGTCGATTTCATTATCTAAGATGGCATAGAGTACTTGAGATGTTTAAGGATTTCCCGTAATTTTTGTGTCAAATTATAAAGCTAATTAATGATTAAATTTTAGTTTATAAGACTAAAAATGCGTCGATGAACGTGCGTTGTACGGGCACGACTGTTGAGGGGTTAAAAAGTGACAAAAACATACTAACGTTTTGTGTTCTTAAAACTGGCGAGCGGGACAACTATACGCCCCCCCCCCCCCTCCTTCTGTTTCTGCCCGTCGTTACACGACTGGCATAAAATATATTCTGTGCGTGTTTTTTTATAAATAAGATACCTTGATGCTTTCGATTTTTTAAAAATAATATATCTTTTTATTTGTTTTATAAGCAGTAATTTCTTATTTCTTTATTAGTTACTATAGTGTGTTAAAATCGTGTCTTGTTTTTCTTGTTTCAATCAAGACATAATTACTAGTATTAATTGAGTAAAATAAGTTAATACACTTTAACTTTTATAGTAATACAGTGAGGCTATCGATTTCAAAACAATAGGAATAGCAAGTTATATGAGCAAACAGAAAATGGGAGTGGTTCAGTGTCAAATACAAAATATTGCAATTTTCTTCAATAACGGTATTTGGTAGAGATCTTCCTTAGAGAGAGTCGTGGACCCATAAACAACGCAAATTCAATTTGAACGCTTTTTACCAAAACAACGATAGCTGCATCAAGTGCATTTTGAGCTCATTTCAATTTGGTAAAAGCCAAAAAGTTATTAAATGCCCCTAAAACTCCCGTGTTCAAATAACTGGATATTTAGTGCTGATGCACGCTTGTGTACACTGTTTTTAATCATCCGACAAAATGTGAAAACACGGTAATTGCATTTTATATTAGTTCCATGCTGTTGTGAATATTTTTATTTCTCTATTTCCTTTACACTGTCACGTTCGGTATTTGGTCGTAATTAACACATTGAACACTATGACTCACGCCTGAGAGAGACTCTCTCTTTTTTATATCTTAAAATTTGAAGAAGTAATATTACAGAATATCCTTCCCAATATTGAAACAGTGTAAAATGTAAGAATTTTATAATATCATATAATATTTTATTCATAAAATTGTTCAATGTTATACAGTATTGTATAATGTCATACAGTATTGAAATATTACACAGTATTGAAGAATAGTATACTGTTTTGAATACTATAACCACATTATTTTAAAGGAAACTATATCATCTATTACATATTGTTGAAATTTTATTGTTCATAAACCAAATCAAACCCTAGAAAAGATAAATGGTTTCATAAGATTAAAAACTTTCTTAATGTCTCATATTTTTGAAAAAAATATTTACTACTTTGGAAACTAACTATCTGAATTTATTACAATAACGAATCGTAGTTAAAAGCGAAAATTGCTTTCTCCTTGAATTCAACCTACATTTTTATTGTGATGAAAAAACAA
This sequence comes from Araneus ventricosus, assembly GCA_013235015.1. Classification (NCBI taxonomy): domain Eukaryota; kingdom Metazoa; phylum Arthropoda; class Arachnida; order Araneae; family Araneidae; genus Araneus; species Araneus ventricosus. The sequence goes on from BGPR01006844.1 coordinate 73,212, forward strand.
TTTGATTAAAAAGACTATTCAGAATTAGATGAGAATGTACATGATGTTTCGTAGAGTTCCAAATTCTGTTATTCACACTCCCTTACCATAATTTGCGCCTCGTGATCCCTTTGGACAAGACGTCGGTGAAAGATAAAACAGGTTTCGTTTCGATTATTCCTGTAAATATGAATAAAATGATTATATTCTTTAAATTTTATTTTAGACATTCAATATATTGTATATTATTCAATACAGAATAATTTTCTTCAATGCTATAAAATAGTATTCAATACAATATCTTCTTATTCAATACAACATCATATTATTAAATACTGTAAAATATTATACAGTATTATATTAACATTGAACAATGTTATGAAAAAATATTATAAAAATATTAAAAAATTCTTACATTTTACATTGTTTCAATATTGGGAAAATTACTGTACAGTATTACTTCTTCAAATTTTAAGATATTGTATGATATTATGTGCTACTTGGGTAGAGAATGGTTCATTCTAAGCAGATAAAAAGGGCTAATATCACAGGAGTGAATCATGGCAGTCAACGTGTTTTTAAAAATCTTGCCCCTGAGAAGAACTATTGATAGGACTACCTTTGGAAAGTATTATAATTATGTATATTATCATTGTATATTTTTTAGATTAGAAGCAGATCGCAATAGTTGAATAATGGTACTAACTTATAATTATTTCTAATATTGAGTCATTTTTACTAAGTACGCCTCTTCTTTTCATTTAAGGGATAAATAATTTTTCCTTATTTCTCAAGAATACATAATTCTGGTAAATTATATTTGTCAGTATGTAGTATTAGACTTCAGATGTCTCTTAAGCTCGATTTTTTAAAATCTGGAATAATTTGCCATTGAGAAACTCACTCATAAAGGTAATGAAATGATAAATAACAGCAATATGAACAAATGTATAATTTACTCTTCTCTGTAACTGATGTTGTTGAGAATTGATGTTTTAATAGTGTTAGAACGGCCTTAAATAATGAAGCGCATGAATTCGCAATATTTTACACTTTTTAGAATATAATCTTAATTATAATTAAAATACACTCATGTCCATAAATTAAGGATAATGAAGTTCAGGCAAAGAAAGAGACAGAAGCAAAACGAATTTGACTTATTTGTAAAGTCTATTTATTAAACAAAAGGTAAAGAGCAAAACAGATGCTATATGTTTGACATAATTAGTAAAAATTGCGATTTTTACTTCCTGGAGCAAATTTCAAAAAAGAACCTATTTACAAAAAACAGTATAACATGGTTAGTATGATGGTTAATACGGAGTATGTCTCCCGGACGATGCAATACAGGCCTTACAACGCCTAGGCATGCTGAGTATCAAATTATCAATCTGATCTTGGGGAATATTACACCACTCATCAAGCAATGCCCTCCGAAGTTCCGGTAGACAGGTGGGAGGGGGTTGACGGGCTGCTGTTCGTCGGTCAAGCATATCCCACACATGCTCTATTGGATTCAAGTCCGGTGAGTATGCTGGCCAATCCATACGGGTGATATCCTCCGATTGAAGACATTCGTCTACAATGTTTGCACGGTGAGGACGGGCGTTGTCATCCATAAACAGAAATTCAGCACCCATGGCGCCCCGAAACAAACGTACATGTTGTTCCAGAATGACATCCCGATAGATGTGGCCTGTCATCGTTACACTCTGAACATGCAGGTCAGTTCTGGAACCAAGAATAATTCCTCCCCAAACGAGCCATCCTGCACCACCATAACGGTGTCATTCAATGGTGTTCTCTTGGTGTAACGGGTACCTGGCGCTCTCCATATGAAAGTCCGGCTAGAATCAGACTGCAAACTAAACCTGGACTCGTCGGAAAACATCACACAAGACCACTGTTGCGGTGTCCACAATGCATGCTCTCTACTCCAGGCTAATCGCAGGCGACAGTGAGTTGCGGTAAGTGGAACACATCTGACAGGCCTACGAGCATATAGACCAATGTGCCCTAAGCGTCTGTACACGGTCTGCCTTGAAACTGTCGTACCGGTAGCTGAAGAGAGCTGACGAGACAGGTCTGATGCTGTGCTCCGTCTGTTTCTTTTGGCAGTAACTGCCAAATACCGGTCCTCATTCGGTGTTGTAACTCGGGGGCGACCTGTACTGTAACATCTACTCACATTACCATCATCTTGGAGTCGTTGCCAAAGCCTGGAGATGACACTTTGGGCGATTCCAAGTTCCTCGGATACTTCCAGCTGGGTACGTCCACATTCCAGTCGTCCGATAATTCTACCACGTAAAAAATCATCCAAATGCTTCCTTTGTGCCATAACTATGCGGTTATTGCACTGAAAGGCTTTTAAAGCGCTTGTGAACAATTTTGCTTCTTTGCCACCATTCCTTATACACCCCTCTCTTACACTCTCGTCATTGTGACGTACTATCCGCGCCATCTGGTGGTTTCCTGTAATTTGCATATTCTTCTTCAAGATGTGTGTGATAATTCTACAGGTGAAATTTTTATTTTAGAGTTCAATTTCTGTGTGATTCTGAATTATCCTTAATTTATGGACATGAGTGTAAATCAAGAATATGTTTGGGATGTTTTATTCATTTTTGAAACAAATTTTAAATAAAAAGCTTTTTTCCTTATTCATATTGTTTAAGATACATTTTAAGCAAATGCATTTAATGCATTTGTGCATGAACTTAATTTTAAATGATGTATGACTTTGATTAAACGTTTTTATGAAGGAATAGGATTGGAATTAAAGGAAGTCGACGAATATTTCTTCTAGAACAGAACTGCACTGTGGCCGTAAATAGTTTTTGAAAATGTGATTTCGGCAGCTGATCGATTTGCTGGGCTAATGTCCTGTTTTGTAGGAATACGAAGACTACCTTGAAGTTATCCACTTAAGGTGGTGAGGGGTGTGTAGGGGAATATAGATGCCCCGAGCGCCGATCTAAGAAAGCGCTGCGAAGACAATATTTTTGCGCATATAAAGCCGGCCATTCACTTGAAGTTATCCACTTTTTGTAGATTAGGGCCTTTGCCGGTAACCCACACTCTATATTAACGTGCTATTCCAACGAGAG
>BGPR01006845.1:0-76295 GCA_013235015.1 Araneus ventricosus
AAAAAAAAAATTAAGAAAGGGGAAAAAAAAAAAACCGGAACATAAAAAAAATTAATAATTCTTTTAAAATACAGCTGAAATAAAATATTTTAACATATTTAAAAACAATAAGAATAAAACTGTTCCTCTAGTTTCATTTAAATTATGTAAAAAATTAATTTTTGACTTCTTTTCGCTAAATGAAGTAAAGTTCAAAAAGGCGATTTTTGAATAGATAAAATCGATAGTGCAGCCATTTATTCGGAAGAATAAAACACATATTTGAAATGAGGAAAATGCGAAGAATTTAATGATGTCCATTTGGTATCAGAGGTAGGTTTAGATGCCGAAAACAAAAATAATGAAAATGATGAATCCAAATGGCACAACTGGGACTGAAAGGGCTAAGATTGCACGGATTTCCTTCTTCATAAAATAAAAGCAGGATGGATGTCAACACTTGAGAGGTTATATCGAAAAAGTTGAACACCTATGTTATTAAGAAACGCGAGAACTTAACTCCAACTAAGTCATTTAGGAGTGATGAGGGGAAAAGCGCGCATAAATACTGAATAGCAGAAGCTGAAATGCGTAATCCATTAAAGCGAAGAAATCTTCAAATCAGGAAACACCTCGACGCCACAATGAATTACAATGACGTATAATCTGATCAAACCGTCCCACATTCAGTAAATCCGTGTAGTACCGCGCAGCTTTTGCACACCATCCCGCAGGAAACAGCAGGCCATTAAGTGCTCTGCACAGTTAAGGGCAGATGGGCATTACGGAGGAAGAAATGCTTGGAATCAAGCAGAAAAGAAAATCATAATAATACCAATAATGGTTAAATGCAAATAAGAAACTGAAGCAGGAAAAGAAAGGGGTAAAAAAGAAGTAGTGTTATCATTATCTACTTTCGTTATTTATCTTGGTCGGTGGAAGAATTAGATGGTGCCGAAATCTGAAGCCGCCACTTTTACCTGGCAGGTAGAACCGCCCCTCTTTTTCCCTGGGGGAGCGACCGGCCTCCACGCCCAGAATATTGATTGATTCAAGTACGTGTTTAAGTGAAATATTTCAGGACAAGAATTGGAGACGAGTAACGACAAAGAAAAAGCCAATTCTTCCCTGTTAAATAGCCAATTGTAGACACGCACACAAAGAATGCGATTAAGTTCGCGATTGAATCTGGTGGGATTGGCGAACTCGTATATTCTGACATAATAAGCGGAAAAATAAATAGCGCTGATTAATGAATCGCTTGCGAGTTCCCAATGCCTTCCCTTTACATGGTTTTTCGGCTTTTTTAATTAAAAAGCACCCAAAAGTCATTTTTAATTAAAGCACCATGTTTCTTAACTGTCAAATAAATCAGTAAATCAGAATTATTATTTACTCTCTTCCATTAGTTATTTTCTTTTCTTAATTCTCAGTTTTGTCCTATCGTAAAGATCGCAGATTAAAATAGCAAGTCATAAAATAAATTTATGTTAACTTTTAACAAGTTTCTATTGGAACAGAGAACTGGAGCAAGGAAAATATAAGGATAAAACCAATATAATTAATAATTAACTAATTAAGAAAAATCTAGAACTGATTTATTATTTAAAAATAAATGGAAGATACATAAAATCACAAGCATCACCTTAATATACATTAACACATTAGTTAAACTATACATGTAATTCCAGACTGTGGGAATCTCAATTTGATTCCCGACTTAAGTTCATTGAAATCCAATTGAACAAATCTCTGTTTCTCAATTGAAATATTTAAGCTTCCGAAATCAAGCTTAGGCTAAGAAACTTCTATGCGTCTGAAATCTTTCAGGAAACAAAATTTATACTGATAACAATCTCAAATAAACTCAAATTACGTACGTGGTACAGGCTGCTGATGTGAATGAAAATTATAAATGTTCGGTTGAAAATAATCTGTAAACTGGATTTAGGTAAGGAATTGCACTTTGAATACATAACATGTGGGATAAGAAAGAGGTCGAGTTTTTTTCTAATCAATCGTTGACAAAAATTCAACATTTTACAAACGTTTGACCAAGGTTCCATGGCAGCACTAGAGGACATAGCAGATATTTTAAACTGAATTGCAGTTCATATGCATTATATACAACAAATTTATGTTATTATTTGAAATCTTACACTGCGTAAATTCAAATACATACTTAACGACTTTAATTTAACCAAGATATTGATTAGATAGTAAAAACTAGAACTGACCATGCAGCAGCATATTTGTAACGACTAGAATATGTTTGAGAGTACAAGATCAAATCAATAGTACACTACAAATTCTCAGACAGCATTTACTCGTACTAACTTTTAGCAGAGAAAGATATCTCACAAATGTTTTTAAATTTGTCATAAGTCATATATATGTTCAATAAGTTGAGAAAATTAATTAATATCCAAAAGAAGATGCTTGGGGTTTGTTTAAATGAACAGAATATCACTAAATGCAACTAGAAAGTATAATAAATTACTCAATTTTTATCAGACAATCTTAAAAATAAAATTAAGAGTTTCCAATAATTTCATGCAGCTGCTAAAATTGTAAGTTTACCAATCTATCTAAATGTACCATATGACTCAGTATGGTTGCAAGTAAAATATACAGATGCATACATGCAATACAGCTACAGGATTTATCACGTCCGAGACTCTAATCATCTGTCCAATTAGATGACCCCTTCTCTGCTATCTCTTAACTACAGAAGAGAAAGGGTCATCTGATGATAGTAGGTAAAAATCGTATTAGATCGCCGTGTGAATCGTATTTAATTCATATGGTGATCAACGTGCTAAACTTTTCAACGTATTCTGTCACATCAAATTGATTAAATATTCAAAAAATAACTTATTCAATTTTTAAGGGGCCAAAAGAAAATAAAGTTAAGAATTCTCGTCTAAAAAGCAGAGCATATCCTTTGCGAGTGCTCCATTTAAATTTGCATAACGAGACTATTGTTGTTGAAGAGATCACAGCGATTGTAAAAGGCCAATCAAAATTCCCTTCCAGGCAAAGGCATGAATATTTTAACTAAGACATTTACCTTCCTTCTGGTGGAAATATAATCCAAAGTACACACGCATTCATGCATCTCTAAAATAGCCTGGAGTAAAATAATTTCTAAACCTAATGGGGTTTTCCATTTATTAAAGAAATTACGCAAAATTGGATTCAAATTGGTTAAAAGAAATGCAGTTAAACAGGTATTCAAGATTTCTCCCCCAAAACGATAAAGCAACTATTTACTGAAATAACTATTTCAATTGCTTCGTGAATAGCATCAAATTTATCACTTGTCCAAAGTTAAGTATTTCCTCTATTTTCAAAAATGAAATTTAGTGATTCAAATTTAAAGGAAACTCAGTTTTTACGGCAATTACCCCAAAAAACATCTTTCAAAGACATTATTCACAACATTCCAAAATCTTTTCCTGTATTCGATTAAATGGCCGAATTCAACCGAAGGAATACGCATAAAATTTACTATACTTTACTTCCCTTAGACGAAACATTGAAATGCAAACAAGACAGATACGAGGAACAAATCACATTCGACCATCAAAGTTTAAAATAAAAAGTTTAAAGTAATAGTCATAACTTTGTAATTACAGAAGTGCAATTGAAGATACACGCATTGACGAGCTGCTGGTACTGTGACATTACATGTTTGGGCTACTTTGTGAAATTTAAAATATTGTCAGTTTGACACTCATGGTAAGCTATCATAATGGACATTAATGGAAATGGTCGAGAGTAAACTATTAAAGAACAATTCTTCATCCTGTTAGGGGCAGTGGCTTCTATTAGTAAAAAAAGGTTATAAAATGCTTCAAAATCATTTCATTTGCATCTGTAAGCATATTCAATATTTATGCCTGACAAAAGCATGAGTTCAACTTATTTAATGTTATAACAGTACCAGATAAGTGGCAACAATCTGATGTTGAGCTACTTTGAATTTGATTTTAAAAAAGACGAGACGAGTACGGTTGAACGATGTACGACGCAGTTACGAAGTGTAATGGTTGTGTTTTAATGTTCTAATAAATGTTTGTTTTGTCTTAAAAGAAGTCTTATGAATGCCAGTCGAGAAGCCAACACATCATTACATTATAAACATAGGTAATTATTTTTTATATCATTAGCTTATGAGATTCGATAAATGAATCATTATCATATCCTCTCTTTGACTACACTGCTTTATTCTTTAAAAACAGCCACTGCCCGATTAGTCTTTAACAAGCATCATTTACAGGTTACAACAGGGGATGCTCGATCCCCAGTATTATTAAAGAATACAAAACAAAAAATAATATTGATGATGAGACTTTTCCGATAAAGAAGAAGAGTAATAAATCTCTATTTTCTGATAAAAGAAATGAATTCAAGAGAAATCTTAGACACGGGAAATGCCAATATAAAAGGAAACACCTCTACAACTGTTGATTGTTTCCGCAATGAAATTGTTAAAAACGTTTTTATTGATCGTACGAAATCTATTGATGGAGACGACAATGGCAACAAAACTGTAAATTTGCAATAACCTAATTAATATTTGTAAACACAGGCCTGGTAAGCATAGCGAATATGGGACAGTTTCTTAGTATTCAAGAAATTAGAACACACTAAGTTACACAATTTCTAGTTTTCTAAATTTAAGCATTTGTCCTCAATATGAATTAATTTTTTCAACAGTTTAATCATCAGTAAGTCCATACCTGTTAAGGGTAAGAATCGGATTCATTTGGAAAAATGTTGAGCTTAAATTTTATTTTAATCTTTTGTCCAGGGGAACAAAATATCTCAATTAAAAAAAAAAAGACACTATTGTAACAAAACCCGCATACACAGTTAGTAAGACTAAAGGAAGATTTAGCAAAAATGCATACACAGTTAGTAAGACTAAAGGAAGATTTAGCAAAAATGCATACACAGTCAGTAAGACTAATGGAAGATTTAACAAAACCCGCATACACAGTCAGCAAGACTAATGGAAGGTTTAACAAAACCCGCATACATAGTCAGTAAGACTAATGGAAGGTTTAAATTTCACGCATGCATTTATGGAAAATTCGCAATTAAAAATTATTCCAAATAAAGGAAATACAAAAGAGAGGGGGGGATGACAGTGGAATCATGGGCAATTATTTCTACCGAAAATTGAATTATTGCTAGTGATAAGTAATTAGAAAATGCCATTCCAGTAGCAAGAAATAATTCATTATTATTCGTCCGTCTTAAGTGTACAATTAGTCTTTTGAGTCCAATTATGTGCTACTTCCTCGAGCTTTTTCTTAATGACCGATCAACAAGCGAGGTAACCTTCTTAGAAAAGATTTACAATGATTTCTGCGCATTGCTAGGCATTTCTTGCCCCTCCCCACATAAAACATTATCATAAAAATCGGTTGTTTTCGACGCACATACCTTCTGGCATAAAAAATAATTAAGCTAACAATCATATAATCCATTGATATTTATTTCCAAACTGATAAAGACAAGCTCTTTTTTTAAGGCAAAAAAACTAAACTGACCATCACCCTGACCTTAGTGCTTTTTTTATTTTTTTAAATTATTTATTTTTGTAAAATGTCGCTTTCCCCTTGAAATACTTTCTAAAGTCAATTTTCTTCAATTATAGCTTTAATATTTACTAATGCAAATTTTCTTTAAAAAATTCAATACTTAAATTTCCATTCGCAGATAATGTTAGAAATTAAGAAGTTTGCTAGTTTAGTCAACTACATCATATCTAAAAACGAATATAACTGATTTAAAACTTATGAAAAAACAAACAATACTGTAGTGCAAAAGACCCTACATTAAGCAAATACAAAATTATTTATTCTGTAGAATTTTGGGTATACACTATTCCTCTTGCTGACGATAGCATAAAATGGATGTCACATTAGGAAGAAAACAAAGGCTATTCAAAGCCCACTACACATTTTAAGATAGGAAATATCAGTCTTTGAGTCTGCACACAAAATGAAGAAGCAAGTAGGTAATTTTTTTACTACAGGAGTTCTTCACTGGTGAGCAAGTAAATGTAAGAAACATTACAAACCTTAGCTTTCTTAACAGTATAATCTACAGCAAAAGAAAAGAAATTCAATACTGCTTGTCTAAAAGGTTTATTGATTAAACTTTATATTCGATTTTCATTAAAAATAAAATGGAATTTAGATAGCCTACTTCACTAGACAGGTTACAAACATGATTTCAGGGGAAGTAATTAATTAGTTGAAAACATAAAATAAAATGGCAAATTATTAATGGTCAAAAGAATTAATTAATTATTCATGATTAAATGTTACAGAGGGAATTTTCAGACCTTTTAGTAGACAGGGTTCCTAACTATTTTTCACCTGATTAAAAAGTGATCCGATATGAAATAAGAAACTTTCCTACAACATAAGGCGAATTTCAAAATATGAAATGATGCAACTTAAGTATATTGTTTCAGTTTAAATTTACTCATGGAGAGACAATTATTTTGTCAGTATCGGTCGTCAATTTAGAGTTTTCGATTTAATAGAAGTAGATGAGAAATAGCACGGATTGCTCTTAATGAAAAAATAAATACAAATAGTTTTAAGAAAAACATGAATTTACATGAAATCTAAAGATTACAAATGCATTCTTTGTTTTGTAAAATTTTCCACAAACAATCGATAATGAATGCAGCTGCATATATTTTGGGTGCATAAGGATAGGCACTTTTCTCTCCTAATAATAATCTGGAATAAACGCCTGGTATTATCTTTTCTATTTCCTCGTATACCAAGTACACAAAAAGAAAATATCATAATCATCAAAAAATTAGAGCTCGAAATTTCGATGCATCTACTCATTTTCGGGAATATGTTAGTCTGAGTGCACATGAGCACAATAATACAAAAACTGGACAAGTTATAAATTGAATATATATATAAACAGCAACTAAAACTATAAACTGAACGAGATAAAAAAATTGGCATGTGATCTTTACATAAAAATTGTAGACTTGTTTGCCTATGCCCATCCACATGCATTATGTAAACGCGATAACTCAAAACAGCAAAGAGATGGGCGACTGAAATTGGGTATGAGATCTCAAGACCCAAACTGGCCGCAGTACACACGATATAGTGCCTAGGGTCTCAAACAAGCCAGTAGGATGGAATAGAGAAGAGCTAATGTTCGTTACAGGACACGGGCCCTTCCCTTCATATCTTCAATCTTCGAATACATGACAACTGCTCGTGCGGAGAAAAAGGAGATCCAATGCACTACGCCACAAAATGTCGGTTTACCCTCTCCTGGCACTTCCAAACTCCTACAGTGTCACTTAAATTACAGTGGTTGAAAAACATTCTCAGAAATAACTTATCAAGAACCCGGCTTCGACTTCTAATGCGCTTCGTATGTGATGAGAACAATCTCATTGTAGAGGATAATCATTGAGCACTCATCCACCCAGAATGACACACACTTCCGGCTACTTATGACTCTTCTTTTTCTTTTTTCCCTCCATGTATTTTCATTTTTTTCCATTTTGTTTTCTATATTCTTCTGTCCAGTGTATGTTTCTCTTTTCATTATTATTTGTTTTCCTACCAGTTATTTGTTTTTGTCCTTTCTAAAAAAAAAATTGACCTCCATCCATTCAAACCGGAATGGAGCCAAATGGCTCTAAACACGGGGATGCAGGTGGTGTAATGTAATGTAACATCCAAATTGGGAATCTACATGAAATAAATCTAAATTTGCAAATCCGTCAAAAGAAAAAGTATTTGTCCAAAATGATTAGGAGAGAGTGGGGTAAAACCGGGTACCCTTGATTCTGGCGCTATTAGCTGTCCTTTCTAGCGGACAGAAACTGAATTGCACTCCACTAATCAAGAAAAGGAGCAGTCAAAGTAGCGTGATGTTGTTGTTGAATTCACTGCGTCTGTGAAGGTTTATTTGTTTAAGACGGCAACTCTCTAATATTCGTTTGATTTTAAGCCATCCTTAGTTATAAAAACTATACTTAGTCCAGCTTATTATACGTTTACTAAGGATTTATACCCTATCAAACAATAAGGATTTAGTCCAATACTTGCGAGGTTCTGTTTCGTTTTCTATAACCTCTGCACTCGGGCTAAAACCAAGTACTCCAAGTGGCGTAAGACCGGGATAGTCAGTAATGATGATTCCTCCCATGAAGACGATTAAAACACATCAGATTTTGATAGTTTATATTTTAATGACGCATTAGAAAGGTTAATCCAATGTAGAAAAACTGTCTTAGCTGGACCCAGGAAAGTTGCAGTGGTGGGGAGGCAGAAGATAACTGCTTTACAAGCGAATTTTGTAACTAATATTCTTACACTGCCATCTATACTTATAAAAGGCAATGTTTGTGTGTGTGTGTGTTTGTCTGCGATGTCCAGACGAATCTATCGCACTTACAGCCATTTGGCACACAGGTAGTCGTAATGGTGACTGAATGCACCTCGAAGCCGGAATTTTAAATTTTAATCTAGAATTTTTTTTATTTAATGTTTTGTGTTGTTTTGGTTGATTTTGATTAACTTCTCAATAGAATGGTTTCGAATAATTGTACGACAAAAATAGGTAGACCATCGGTAAGAGCACGCGATTTCCGTTCTAATGAAGTTAGTTTTGAATTTCTAACGTAATTTACTGAATTTTGAGAATTTTTTAAAAAATAGTCAGTTTCACCATCTAAATGTTAGTTTTGTTTTTAAATTTGTTGCATCCGACTTTCTAATAACACTATTATTTTCAATTTTTTTCAGCTTATAACTAGAACGGTTCTCTCTGATTTAAAACAAGAACGGTTAAAATATCTTCTCTCTGATTTAAAACAAGAACGGTTAAAATATCTTTTCCCGTTTTTTTTAAAATTAAATCATTCCTGGGCAGATGAAAGTTATTTTTGTCGAAAGTTACTTTTCTTCAGCGACAGTCTTTCGGAACGCAGCTTTCAATTTGATTGGATGAAGTGTCAGGTGACGTCATAAACTTCGGAGCTTTCTGTTATGTTCTAAGAATTTTTTTCATTTTGTTGAAGTCCTGATTCCACGGGCAACAATTTTTTTATATTGTTTTGGATTAATGTACTCTGTACTGTTTTTCTACATGTTATTATCGCGGAAAAAATAAGCGGGAAAATCTATAATGTGTATCTTTTGTTTTGATTTTGTTTTGAAAACTTTTTCGTGTCATTGTGGGCGATTTTTTTTTATTTTGTTGAAGTCCTGACTCCACGGGCATTGGCGTGCGCGTACTGCTAGTACAAAATAAAAATGTCTGCAACTTTTCCTCTGAAAATCGAGTTTTCCTAATTTCCCGTAGAGTTAACATGTGTACTCGGTTTTACCCCACTAAAAACCAGGTGGTATGACTTTTTTAAATAAAAATATCATTAGTGAAAAACTAGTAAAACTATGACTTTTCTTGAAAGATATATTTAACTCCGATAAACAATGAATATTTTAATAAAATTTGACAAGCTCTGTGTGAATAGTTTAACAGCAACAGACCTTCGAGTCTTAGATACTCGCTTTTACCCCACTTTCCCCAATCCATGTAAAATATTTCCATATTTGATTTTCTTCACTGTATGACGAAGCTTAATCCAAAGCGTGCCATATTGTGGAAGTATAAGAGGAAGTCGTGAGTAGAAAAATCCCGATTTTTTAAAGTCGATTGCTAAGATGTTTTCGATCTCTTGGCATCGACTCTGATTACGCTGAGAAATTTCTGAGAAAAAAATAGGACACTCTTGTACCTATTTTCTAAAATACACGATAGCCATCGGTTCATTTTTAATTTTTGAATACACCAGATTTATTTAATGTAATACATTATTTACCAGAAAAAAGTAACTTCCTATACTTTCAAACAAATATTTTAAGCCAGGAAGTTATTTCGGAATCAAGAAGGAGTTTACAATCAAAGCGCTGTCCATTGCGTATTGCATGCAGACATTTTAGATAACATTACTGAATAAAATCTTTAAAATAAAACAGGTAAAGAATTAAAATTGTTAAGAAGTTTATTGTTAATTTAGTAGTTATTTGAAATTGTTAAGAGTAAGAAATTTTGTTGAATTAATGTCAGAGTTGGAACTGCATAATGGATTATTAGTGGCAATCTCATAATTATGAGCAGCACTAAAATAACAAAGTCGGGCATGATACACACTTATTTACCAAATATTGTCACTGAAAGCGCAAAAGGTCTATAGCTAGCATAAGACAAACGACCTTTTGTACTTTCAGTGATGACGTTTTCTTTGCACCAACATAGGAGTGTTTATCTCCAGAAAAATAAATACAGGAAATATTGTTTCTATATAATTTTTTATGCCATTGAACATATAAACAGCACATTGCCTTGGAGAAACATTAGTAATGAATGCATGAATATTCCAGAAATAATCCAAATATGCCATTAACGAGAATTTTCTTTCAGTAATGACAATTAGATTGATAAAAAAAAAAAAAAACGGAATGCAGAAACACTGTAATGCGTAATTAGGTAATTCGCATACAAATCAACATATTACGAGACAAAATGTGCTCCAATCATATCAAGCGATTTACTTCCAATTATCATTCAAAGATGCAAAGAAATAATAAGCGCCAACAGACATACATATGCCAACATTGGAAAGGTGGCCGTCCGTAGCAGAAGGTCTACGAGGGTGTCAGACGCACATATCCGGAAACAGACTTGTGTCAAAATTTTAAATTTATGATCATTTATATATTTCATCATCTTTTAAGTTATCATATATTTCTATTTTTTTATAAAAAAAAAAACTTATCTGGATAAATAATACAAGAAATATATACATAATATTATGTATGCAAAAAATCGTTTCCGTAAAAATTTTAATCTTCTCCGTAGTTTGCGGAAATTTTCGATAAAATCCGTAGTAACTACGGAGAATACGTAGCAGTTGGCATGTATGGATACGATATGTTGACAAATAATTACCGAACTTCGAATCTGCGAGCGAAAAAAAAAAAGCCCTGATACATAAATGACAGCAATCATTGGCTTAATGGCGTATTAAGAGGCCTCTCCGTAAGCTACAAAGGAAGGACCCGCATTATATCATTGCTAACCAAATTATGAGCTATTTGATAAATGGGATGCAAACCACGTACACGTAATTTTTGCACCGGTATAATCTTATAATTAGCTAGAGGTGAATCTTGAACGGAGAAATTCTAAGAAGTTAATAATTCAACGTATGAGTAAGCAGTTCTGTGTAACAAGGATTGTCTTCTGTACGGCGCTGAAAGATGTATAATTTTGAAATGGAAGGAAAGCAGATATATTTAAGCAAAGAAGAGATGCACATATAATAGGAAGAACTCTATAATATATAAACATGCTTGCATTGTGTAACATAAATTAGTCAATTTCAATATCGTTAAGAAGATTTTATCCTGAGCTCCTTTCCGGAAGGTCAGATTTTCATATCTCCATCGACTCATAACATGTAATTAACTGCAGAAGAAAATCTTGAGATTTCCTGACTTTAATTTTCACCTAGTCATAGTAATATTAAAATATTACAATTAATAAATTATTTCTCATACATTTGCTCAATAGATTTTCTAACCAAAGAGAATCCGAGGTACTAATTCTGTTTCGAATATTCTGTTCCGAATAAAATTTTTCTAGAATTTCGCGTATTTTTTCAGATGTGTCTATTTTTGATTGGTCGGTGTCAAACACACGTACACAATTTAATAAATAAATAATAATAAATTAGTTAACAAATAAATAAAATAAAAATAAATGCACTCATAACAAGCATATAAGGAAATCATGAGATAATAATATAAATTTTCTTGTCCTAATGCATTTTTTATCTTTTTATTTAAGCTCTTTTTCATCCAAATTCAGCAATTCAGCTTTGATGAAAATATGCGTTTTCATACAATTTTTTTGATAATATTTTTTGAGCGCAACCTGACTCCCTGGAGGTAATTAGCAAACACAGGTTAAGATAAGTTATTCGTATAAGTAAAAGTTAACATCCTGGCTGATTCAAGAACAACTCGAATTCAAAATTACCTATTCGAACAAATATAGTAGTCATGAAACACTCGCTAAACCGTATCATCTTTCGAGTAAGTTTATGTTGTTTCTCGATGTCATACTTAACACTTAAAAGCCCAATTTTTAAAAAATGACTTTAAAATGCTTTTTGATTTTCATTTCTTGAATAAAACAAAGGAAAAATACTTTTAAAAAATCATATTTTGTTTCAAGTAAGGTTTATGGCTAAAAACAGTTTGTTACCAACTGACAACAATGGACTTTATTTCAGAAAAAAAAATTCCTTAATAAAATTCTATAATATCAAATACAGATGAATTTTAATAAATAATAATACGGATAAGGAATTTCCTTCAACATTATAGAATAAAATCCATAGGTATTCTCAAGAGTACAAAGAAAGTAACAAAAGATGCAGCCTCAAGTGAAAAGATCAATTTATTTATATTTTTTTTTATCAGCACTCAGCCTGCCATCTATATGCTGTAAATTGATTCAATAAAAATTTCAGTCTGTGTTCTATTGGCAACAACAAGCATTAGAGCTTCAGTTTTATTCTCAAGATTTTAGAAGACAATATTGGGTATACTGTATAAAGGCAACACCTTGCTTTTAAGGGTTAATGCGGAGTGAAAACACTGGACTTACGAAGGGGGGAACTAAAAAATAAAATGATACTGAAACAACTCACAACACAGCTCAACATTGTACGACGAATACACAAAAAATAATTGTTCCGAATTGTTAAAAACAGTCGGTTAAATTAGATTTTTAAGCAATGCTTATAGTATCATTTGCGCAAAATCTACTAGATATTATTTTAAGTAGAAAAAAGTAAGTTTTTAATTACAGTGTGCAGTTTTAGCTGTGCAATTCTTTCAAAACAAAACATGCTACCTATATGTTTAGAAACTTGTTTAAGATTAAGTTATTTTTTGGAATAATGGTTCCGCTATGTTTGCATACTCCACTGAGTTAAAACTACTATAATAAAGCAATTTTCATTTTTAATAGTAAGAGTAGAAAAGAATATGATGAAAAATGTAGCAAAACGGAGGGTCAATGCTTTATTTAAGAAAAGTTTTGTTTCAGGGCATGATATACTTTTCTAAAAGCCAAAAGCATTTATAATCATTCTGAGGTAGCAAAGGTTAGAAACACAAACTTTTTAAACGGAATTCAAAGGGAAAGAAGAAACTAAAATGGGACAGTTCCAAAAATCTAGAATGTGTCATTTGAGGACTGCTTTCAATTACTACTTTCGGGTAACATGGGAAATATAGCTAGAAAGAATAAGTTTTAACAGCAGGTGGTCTTAACAGAGAAAAGAGAAAACTATACAAAAGTGATTAATGCGGTTCCTTTAAAAAGTTAACATTCTCACTAGGATACAAGAGTGCTAAAGATCTAACTCGATGCACATGAGTCAGTTCCAAAAGTTTGGAAAACACATAATATATTTCATTATCATAAGTAACCTGTGGTGTATACGACACACCAAAAGGGAAATAGAGGAAGTACGATATGTCAAACGGTACGTTCAACTAATAAACGACACAATGGATCTATTGTTTTAAAATGAAAACTTCCTATCCGTATCTTTTTTTTCTTCTGTTTTGAGGAAGTTGATGAGTTCTGGTCCGAGCGAGACAGAGATCGATTGTTTACTGAACTAGAATACGCTTTGGTAGATACTATTTAATCATGTCAGTACAAATTAACAGAAAATTACAACCGAGAAAATATTGAACATTTTGAAAACAACTGTTCTACGAAAATAAACAAATATTTATTGATGTTTACATTTTTTTTCATTCGCATAAAAGGCAAAATAAACAAGGAAAGTAGCAACTTCTATTGCAAACTATGCAATTTAAACAATATTAACTAATCAATTTCAAATGAAACTGCTTAAGGCTATTTGAATCATTGTGATTAATCAGTTTTGAGAATTGTTTTCAATGTTTTGATTGAAATAATTTAAAGCATTCTATTAGTCTTTATTCTTGGGAAAAAAACCCAATAAAACTGAGAATACCATATGCCTCTAGAAGAAATATGAAAATCTGCATGTTATTTTTCAATATCTGGCCATTTTAAATGTTCAGAAGTTTTGACACCATCAAATTAAGGTGTAAGGATTCGTTCTGATCTTGAATTGTCAGAAATAGTCTCGTTTGGAAACAATATCTTGGGTTGCCGTTAGAGTATGAAAACAGCACTCAAGTTTTCAAACCAGACATTTTCACCGCATTAAATTAATTTAAAAGGCCACCAAGAAAAAGGCCATTTGCCAGTGGCCGCCCCCACGTTGTGATGGTGGGGGGGCGGCCCTTTGGTTTTTAAACCTACACTGCACAGTGATACATACATCACTTATAATTTTGCCTTTTGAGCTGATTTTGAATAAATTAATACTTAGTGCCTACATTAATTTGTTTATTACATTTCGATTTGTAATTTATATTTCAAATACATAACAGCGACTGAGCAATAGAAAAAGTGGGTAATGTAAGGTTACAATACATACACATATGGGGAAATTATTTCCTAATCTACGAGGTGTATTCTTTTTCAACCTCCGATTGCACTGCCAAGAGACCAGTCGAGCCGTAGGAGGCGGATCTGCGCACTGCTCTACTGAGATGCTTTCTCACCATAACATTGGAGCTGAGTTGGAGGACCCTTAACATACCCCGCATGAATGATTCTCCTGCCGAGTGTGAGTAGTGCAGCGTCATTCGTTTTCTACAGGTAGCAGATAATAAATAGCGCAGCAGAAATTCATCGCAAAATGAGCCACGTTAACGGAGCAAACTTTATGAGCGATGGTGTTGTGTAAGAATGGTGTAGAAAATTTAAAGATAGTTGAACTGATGTTCATGATGAAGATAGACAAGGACGTAAGTCTGTCACTTGTGAAGACCTTGTTCAGCGAGTTGACCAAATGGTTCACGAGAGAGACGGAGGTGACTAACTTTTTTCGGTAGCTGCAGACAAGTCTGGAAGGACAGTGCTACTGCACCAACGAAGAGCTTCAAGGCGCCGTGGAGGCTTATGCGGGGTTTACACGCGAACAGTAAAACCGACAGTAAGAGATGACGCATGCGCAGAATCATAAAAGTTTTAACCGGGCCACGGCAAGTCTCTGTCCGAACTTGACAGCGACATCCTACTGTCGGTTTTACTGTTCGCGTGTAAACCCCGCATTACGTCAACACGCTGGTGACAACCATCTATGAAGAGGATAGTGGAAATCTCATCTCAAATGTCTCAATCTTCACGGCGAATAAATCGAAAAGTAACTTTATTGTACTGGACACCTGGTAATAAAACCATTTCGGTACTCACACTTGTGTTTAATATAAACATAATTGAATAATATTAAAATTGCTGAAAATGAAATTCTGAGACCGAGAAAAAATTTTTCGCTTTGAAAGGCGCGGCGAATGAAAAATTAAAATCCCCCGTTATAGCAGCTGTGTAAGGCAGAGGGAAAAAAAACTGTCCATCTTCAATTTAAGATTGTCGAGGGGAGAAAAATGTTTCTGCGGCTCCGTAGCAACAGAAAAAGGACGCTGTGGCACAAAAGTTCTGCTAGAGTTGATCCCTCTGCGAATAGATTTTCCTGTGCCAAGATCGCGCTTTTAGAGCTCTTCTCTCTCTCCAAAAGTATTTCAAGAACGACTTTTGGTAGTTATGTTAGATTGTTGATGACGTAATTAAACATCACATGCCAAATTAAATAAGTCAGTGATTAAATTTATACTCTAAAAAATCCAAAGAATGCTGCAGCTCCACAGTATGTCCCTGTTAATTGGGTTCGTAATCTGTTTATGCACCCTTTGTAAAACCGTTTTGCTCAATATTGCTTTAATGATGTTTGTTTTCTTCTTCTCCGATGTTTTTTTTTATGTATCCCTCCCTTTTTTCATTTTTTGGAATATATATACTTTCTTTTTTTTCCCTGAAGATATTTTGTATGTTTTACTTCTGTATGATTTTGATTCCTTGATTATTGAAATTTTGATTTTCGTTTCTTGATGGAATTCAATACGATTTTTTGTTATTATTATTATCTTATCATTACTATTGCATTATTTTTTACTTTGTTTTATCTACTTCATTTCATTATACGTTTGTTTTCTTCTCCTTTTAATTTTTCTCCTTACTTTTATTTTTTTGTGTAAAAAATTCTCTTTCAGAGACTGAACTGTTTTGTATACTTACTTCTGTAAGCCTCGTGCTGTACATTTGTGGCGCACGAGGAGTATGTCATGTTCAATAATAAATAAATAAATAATACATTTTTGTAGTGCGGAAAATGTAGAATATTACATTCATAATAAATGCTCACTTAGATAGCGAATATTGAAAAAATTAAAAACTCTCAACAAGGGTTTGCGATAAATTTAGATTTGCACCAATTTATTTATTTAACCAGCTTCCAAATACAGTCTCTTGCGTATATGTAAAATTTCATCAACTTGAAAAAGTAACGTGACATTTTTTTACCTCCAAATGCTTTCTTCTTTTCCTTTCGTGTATTTTTTGTTCATTACCAATTTGTTTCTTTTCGTCTTCGAATGAGTGGAGTATTTTGAATCCTACTTTACGTGACTGCCTTAAGAAAAGACCAATTTAGTGCTTGATATCTCATTTCCTGCGTTGAAATTAACCAGTGGATTCACATATCAATTAACTGCGAAGCAAAGCTTGAAGCTTTGACGTCATTACAATCAATGAGTTCATTTAATTCTCTTTATTTATTTTTTCCTCTCTGCAAAGCGCATTCCAATTTTTATCCCTTCTCGGTTTTACGCAGAAACATAATTATAGAGAAACACGATCACTCGATTTCGTATTTCAAAAATTAACATAATTGTCCGGTAGAAAGAGTGGGCTATGAAGCCTCTGGCGAAACGGCAAGGTGTGAAAGAAAGCATTTTGAATGGAAAAAATCTCCCTTTCTTTTTATCCCTATGTAAAACAAGGTGGTCCGATTTGCACGTGCATTAGCGCTCGCCGAAAAGTGGAGTGTTCTTTTAGTAAGCCTTCGTTCAGACAGCACAGATGCTAGCATGTGAGGAATACAGAAATGTCAAGAAGCGGATAGAAATGACCTATTGCTCACAACCTTTATTTAGATCAAATGTCAGAGCTGATATCTGTAATTAAGGCTTTCAGTTTCTTTTTCCATAGGAAAAACGTATGTGTTGAGAAGAAGAAAACGAAATAAAATCATAAAAATTTTGCTCTAAGGCGTAGTCATTAGCTGACGCATGGTTTAGGAACTATTTTAGCCTGAAGACAATTAGATATTTTGATTAATTTATTTTCTTTTTAATTCAAATTAGAAATATCAAAGCTTCCAAATATATGCATATAAATATATATGCCTATTCATTTATTTTGCTCTGATTTGTTCAAGTGATTTGTACAACAGAAAGATTGATGATACTTATTTCTGAAAAATCTACGTGTGTTGGCCAACGCGTAAAACACCTGTATCGATAAGTTTCATAAAGATTGTAATAAATACCTCTAAATCTTCACAGATCTTATAAATAAATGCTGTTTTTTTTCAAAAACAGAGGTAAAATCAATCTCGTAAAATATTTTTGAAAACACAGCGTTAAAGGTGTATCCGTACGTCGAAATATTCAGCAGGTGTCATTTTGAGGGAAATAAAACATTATGAAATAAAATTACACTATTTTGATTCAGAATTAATACTGTGTTGTACTTAATTTATACATTACCCCGATTTTGTCATTAATGAGTAAGTTTCAGGGTGAAAACAGAATACAAAGAGTTCATATTCTCAATTGTGAAACTAATATAAAAGTTAAATTATTTTTTAATTAATTTTACCATAAAAAATCTGTCTTACAAAATTAAAAAGGATATAATGGTTCTATTACTTGCATTGAAATTCTTGAAACATCATACTCGGTACAACAGTCAATAAAAATGAATTCAGAATATTTAAGAAAAATATATAAAATTAAAATTTTCAACACATTTTAAAAAGACATTTTGCTTTAGAACTTCCACTTTTGAAAGAACATGGTTTCATAAAATAAAATGCACAAAATGCATCATAAAAATTCTTTTAATCTCTGCAGTTAAGTTAATGGCAAGTATCATAATAAGGGAAAAAGAAAGGAAATAAAAATTCCTAAATACAATTACTAAGATATTTTCTTATTCTTGGTATCTTCTACTTAGATTAGGCCAGAAGGGTAAGTTACAATTAGGCCATTAAATGTACAAAGTTTCCATTATTAAACATTTTTGCCGATTAATTCACATATTTACCAAGCAGTATTAAAAGGGATGAAAAAACGTACAACCTGTCTTTAAATATACAAATAAAAAAGTGAAAGACTTTATAAATCACATCCATAAATACTGAAATAAATAAAAACCACACTTTTGTGTTCTTTGCAATCATCCAACAAGAATTTGGCATGCAAAATGCTTAACTAATTCATCGCTTTTTCTTACCTTTTTATATATTTTTATAAATGTTTCCGTATATGTACCTCATATTAAAAGCTTTTGTTTGCAAACAGACCACTTGTGCCCTTAAAAGCTTTTCAAAGCATTTAAAAAAAACCTACAAAAAGGCGTATAAAAATTTAGAAATCCTTCATGAAGATTCAGCGAAATTAAAGATAGGTATCCGAACCAACAGTATACGTGCGATTATTTACGAAATGCGATTATTTCCATCCAGCTTGTATTGAAAATCTTCAGCACAATTGTCACAATGAAAATTTGTAATCTTCTGGCATAATGACGAAGTCTAGAAACAATAATCACTTTATAAGAGAGGTAATATCAAAGCAATAATGGATAAACAGGATACATGAATATCAAAACATATTCTATCAAAATGGGAGACAGAGTTATAAGTATTTTTTAATGGATTTGTGTAAAACAAAATTTGCAACTTGAAGGTCATGGAGGCGAAAATTCTTAACACATATCATTTGGCAAGAAAATAACGAGACCTAACCTATTGTCTCATGACCCTTTTGCTTGCATTCAAAGGCATTACAACAATAATCTCATATGGTTGAAAAGGTGTTGAGATGGTTATTGAATTCTGCGCTGTTTCTCTCGCACAAACATTAAAGCTGCATCCAGCAAAGACAGAAATAATCCCGTCCTTCTACAAGCAACGGGGACAAACAATAGAATAATGAGCTCTAACTGTTGCATAGGCGGAACTGTGTAATGAACTGTATTCGAATATCGGAATTCATTTCAAATTTCGTTTTCGTTTAAAAGAGATAACGAGAGAAAGATTGGCTTTGCACAGTCCTTGAGGCTTTGTTTTTTAATACTTGTTTTTTGAGGCACGTAAACAGAAAACATCAAATACAGATTTCATTTTGTTTGTTTTGGTAAAAAATGCTTTTTGACTTTTCTAACCTACAATGCAACAAGCGCAGGATTTGTGCATTTCTATGCCCTAGGCCAAAGCATATAATCTTGCGCCTCTCCATCCTCACAAAGTGGATTTATAATTTTCAGTTTTATATGCCATAATTTGTTTTTGAAACATACGCACCAAATATCATATTCATAATCTTTGGACCCCACTTTATGTTAAATTCAAAACCAGCTTATTACATTCTTTCTACGATTAAAAGAATTCGATAACTGCAGACTTTAAAGAATATTGGCATCTAAAAGGAAATATAATATTAAAATAGCTTTAATTTTAATTTAAAAGATAAGAAGAGTGCAAAAAAATCCGTAATATGAAATATAACAGTGAGCTATAAATTTACATATTTCACCAATAATAGAA
Organism: Araneus ventricosus; assembly: GCA_013235015.1. Classification (NCBI taxonomy): domain Eukaryota; kingdom Metazoa; phylum Arthropoda; class Arachnida; order Araneae; family Araneidae; genus Araneus; species Araneus ventricosus. The sequence goes on from BGPR01006845.1 coordinate 19,904, forward strand.
GCGCTACTTAACGAAACAGAATTAGATTTGTTATAGGCTGTAGATGATTTTTGCTTTATAGAAAATACTATGTATCGAAAATAGGTCCACAGTAGCTGGAGTGAGAGAGATTGTGCTTGGAAATGTTCTTTAGCTTGGTGATGGCTCAGATGCTGTTTTCGTCATTTGACTGCGGTTTAGAATAACTATGTCTGCAAATAATTCTATCGTAGCCTCGTTGATATAAGAAATCAATCTTTTCAATTTGCCTTTCTCTTATCTTTCTTCTGCCTTCGTTAATTATTCTTGATCTTTTCAATTTGAACTTCTATGTTTGCCAGATCTGCAATTATTTTCAAAGAAATATCCCTTCTCTCCCCCTCCCCCTTATATCTGCCAAGTCACTTACCAGAATTCAAGAAAAAATAACGCTTATTGATTAAAATAAAAACTTTGAGATATTCAAAACATTACCATGACTTATATGGAAAACTAGTGTTTCAAAAACAGTGAAATACCATCACACATCGTACAAATAAAACTTACAGGACCGCGATTCTTGTTGTAGTCAATCTGTTAACAAGTGCACTGGTTTTTAACTTCTTCCGCATTTTACTAGTTCAAGGCCAGAGAACAATGAATCTTCCTAATTCGAAAAACTCAAATCTTTAGCGAAGCGTGTCTAATAACCCAATATTTTGTATCAACTCTATATCGTTGACTATGCATACTAATAGAAATAAAAAGATTGCAAGGTTTACGAGATTGTTAACAATATTTACTTATTTTTGTAATACAAAAGCATACTTTCCTTCCTCTTAAACATAACCATTGTTATTCCCGTAAGGCGTGGAAAACCGAAATGAGAAGTTTGCCTTTTCTTCTTCAAGATGTCAAAGATTTGGAAAAAGAAAACGCAATTTCTTTCCATTTTATTCAGGAACGAAATTCATCTAGCAATTTTCATCAAAACAAGACATCACAATCGTTGCAACTCAAAACAAGGTATCAATCCAAGAAAGACAATGGTCAGAGCAAAATTACTTTTTTATTTCTTTATACATCTGTTTAAAAAATGACGTTATAACGAGTAGTTCTAAGAATGCTAAGACATTTCACAGCAATAATACAACGAGAGAAAATTAAGTTTAATGACTTCACACCTAACGCAAATTGCATCGAGGAGATAACTAGAAAAAAATTATTACAAAAGAAATCAACTTCAACCTACTTCTAAATATAGGCCATCATGGACAGAAAAATGGGCTTAATTCTATTCCTAGTCCGTTGCTCAATTTTTTTCTCTCCATCTAAACCAGGTTTTGTCTCATACGAAGTCACTGAAGCACGAAGAGGATCAATAGTCGGTCTTTTAAGCAAATGTGTTGTTTGCAAAAACTCAAGATGGAATTTAAAATAGTCGGGAGATTTCGGAAAGCAATTGTCTGGAATATTTTTTGCTAAGAAAGCTTTAATGTAACCACGGAACTTTTGAGTATCGTCTTAAGTCGGATTACTACGTCACAGAAGCAATACAAATCAATTGCTTTAAACTTAGATCACAGTAAAAGTTTTCAATAGCCAACAGACGAAAAAGAAACAGAATCTCATAAACCCTAATGGAAAAAGAATTAAATTTTGAAACTTTGAGCAATTATAAATAACCAAAGAGCCGATTTCTTATAAGTAAAGCAACATCATCTGCAAGAAAATTTAAGATTTCTTCTTACAGTGAAACGAACTCAGTAAAGTAAAAATAAAAGGACCTCCCCAGAAGAAATATATTCTTGTTACGCAAATTCAATATACTAATGTCTACGCCACTATTAACACCTTCATTTACTAGACGAAGAATTATTCAGATTACGGGGGGGAGGGGGTTGTGATACGAGATTTCTCACCTGTTTTACTTAATAGTAGAAAATGGTGTTAATATTCAGGCCATGTACCACGAGAATCGTGATGCTTCTAAGAGCCTCTGTATCTTTTTAATTGCGGGCGTAATTTTGGTGGAAGAACTTAATCATACACTGATATATGAAAATAAAGTAAATTACAAGTGAAGGGCGAGAGCAATGCCATGAAGAGACGCTTGGTTACACAGAAAAACCGATTTATTTCAGATCGTAATGAGAAAAGTGAAGTTGACATTTATATGGAAATAAAAAGACCTGTATGAAACCACAATGCAACAGATTCTGAATTAAAATTAAAGTATTTTTGAATAAATCCAGCTTATTCATCAGAATTTTTCTCCACATAAACACCTTTTAACAATATCACATGTTTACATGAGATGAAGTTCAGCAGAAGTTATTTATCAAAGCACTGTTCACGCTTGTAAAGTTCAAAAATAATATTTATGGCAAAGATTCTATTTTTAACTTTATTGCTAAGACAGGATTATTCACTCTTCATCTCTCTATTTTGTCCAAAATCAGAAAAAGCTTAAATGTAAAAAAACACATAAGCGTTTCAGCGTCAAATGAAGTGTTTAGTGCTTAATTTTTTTTCTTCGTGATTATTTTGATATATTACTTTTTATATACATATATCCTGTTTATCTGGTTTGAAGGCAATTCCAATATCATAAATGAGATCCAGAATTTCAAATAAAGAAAAATATGATTAATAGAGGATTTGGGGAAAAAGACTTTTATACTTTATTCTGATTAGATGAGCATAGAATTTAAAACTGAACCACTCATTAAATACAAAATATAATTTATTTTTATTAGAAGCATCTGATGTTTCACCCTGCTTCTGACGATAATTACGACCGTAACCGATCTTCAAGGATGACAGGAAATAGCACACAACATAAAAACGCACAAGTTGCTAACAGAGCAAATTCCTTACAAGGTATAAAATTCCTAGAAATCATGAAACACTCAGCAGCATTTATATACTATACAAATATGGTAAAAGCAACGCTGCATCAGTCCTTAAATACGCAGCAAGGACTCTATTGATCATGCCAAACGTCACGATTGAGTTCGGAAATATTGAAACTTGTTTGGAAATATTAATTGAATATTGTACAGAGAAGATGTAGCCGAATCCAACATCCCCCATCAGTTGTTTCCCAATAATTTATAGATCAAGCCATAACAAATGGTTCAGAACTAAGCATTGAAAAACAAAATGCTATCTTTATTTATAGCAGACATAAAATGGCTTCGGATATTTCATTTAATTATGAAAATTCATCAGTGGTGCCATACAAACGTTTTGCAAAAAAATGAAAGCACAGTACCTGTATTCGTGTTCCTTTGCCTTCTCGATGCAAAAGAGAGCCATTTCTGTAGCAAGTTGAAAGTAGAGGCTAAAATGGTTATTGCATCTTGCAATGTAAGATTGTGTTCCAAATGGCAGAATCTGATTTGCCAAACTCAAAAAGAGAATTGAATTTTTTTTTAAAAAAAGGCTTCAAGTTTATCGTGGGATATCAAGGAAATCTTACTTTGAGGTCTTGCTTCATCCGACCACAAACACCTACAAGTACAGACTGTGAGGATAAACGACATCTAATAAAATTTCAATAAATGCTAGTTTCTACAGGCCGTCTTTCAACCCGATAGAACCCGGATTCGTGTTACTAAAACCAATGCGCAAAAATTCCTTATTGAGATAAGTTTTATAAAAAAATTATTAGTATTTTATCCGATTTATTACCAAAAGGTTACATGTTCTGACGCGTTTCCTAATTTCACCCATCGCCTAAATTCTGGATCATCATAATAAAAAATTTATTAATTCTCCGAAATATTCATTGATGAGAAAGATACGAAAACAGCAACAGAGTTCTATTGGCGACAATTAAAATCTACTTTCAATCAGATTGCTTACTCATAATTACACAATTAGAAGCTTACATCATTACACGTAATCACAGATATTCTATTTCAAAAGGCAGAATTTGCCCAAACGTAATAAACGATAAACTTATTCCATTCAAAAAGGAAAGGTATAAAGGTAACTTTATACCTTTCCTTTTTTGAATGATTTATGTTGACACTTGCAGTCGCTATTGTACACAAGAAAGCGTTGAACAGACACATCAATTATCTATTCATTAAACATCCTGATCAGTGTAAAATGAATCTTAAATAATGAACTTTAATTTCAATTGAGCAGCTGGAAGTCTTCCTATGAAATAAATTTCCAAAATACAAATAGGGTACAAAATAAAACGAACGCCTGTGAAAAAGTGAGCTTCATTTTATACCTGTAACACCTCGCACGGAAGACTGAGAACTAATGAATTTATATTAAAAAACCAATTGGCTGCGTGTCTCTCATTCCTAACTGGTAACAGAAATGTCTAAAGGAGTATAGATAGCTAAGATACTGACAAATGACAGCGCCGCGCATAGTTTTTTCGAAGACGTGTCAGAACATAATCTTAAGCCAATTTTTAATGAATCTGATGTCGAAATAAGCAAACGTTTGCATAATTATGCTAGTGAGAAAAATGCATTCTAAGGGAGTAGTTTACTCACATAAGATGACAGTAATGTAATTAATTACTTTTCATGTTGTAGTGATTTTTAAACAGGTCAAATATTGAGATATGAAGTCCTGTTTTCGTTTATTTGTCTTTTTTAGGCAATCTTCGAAGATTTCTAATGAATTCATTGCAATATAGAACTTCACGAAATTTCGCTGGTGGAAAGTTACTTCTAATTTGAGGGCGTTGCATGACTGAATTGGTCAACAAGTTTTTTTAAAAATAAGACTGAGGGAGTGAGTCCTAAGAGAACTAAAGCCAAAGATTCTTAATTTATCACCTATTATTTCATATTGTTTTGAAAATAAAGTATCATTTCTACATTTTATTATCAGAAGATTAATCGAAGTCATTTTTTAAAGCTAAATAATTATTCTAAGCATTAATAACAAAAATGCGAAAAGGTGAAATGAAATGCAGTTTACAGCAAAAGAATGAAAAAATTCAATAGTTTTTTTTTTTTTAAACAGTAATCTACTTCAATGCATTTCTACGTAAGCTCTGTTAGTAGCACGAAGAATTTCCTGTCTACGCTCGATTTCACGCAAGTGTTTTTTAATATTTGCGATGTAACAGCGAGTATTGATAAACAATGTCTTTCACATAATCTCACAAGAAGAAATCCAATGGAGTTATGTCGGGTGATAGGGAGCTTCAGATATTGGTCCCCCACGATCGTTCGGGAAATACTCTATGAAGTAATTCACGTACAGGACGTGTCCAGTGAGGTAGAGCATTTTCCTGCTGAAATAAAACATTTGGCTGTAAATGTTCCAATAGTGGAATAATATACAACTCAAGAAGATCCCGGTACACATAACCGTTAATCGTCTTTTCAACAGACAAGAATGGACCACGATTATAGTGTCGTCTGAAAGTCCACACCAAACATTAGGTTTGGGACTGTCTCGTTCATGTTCGATAGAAATGTTTGGGTTCTCAAAGCCTCGTATCCTACCGTTATGGCGATTACACTTTCGAGACACATGGAATGTGCTCGCGTAGAGCTACATTGAACGTACTGTAAAAAAACTGTTAGATTTCTTCATTTTTGCGCAGCAACTGAATTTCATTTTTTTTCATATTTGTTATTAATTTTTAAAATAATGAAGATCTTTCTCGGAGACCCTAATAATAATGCGACTGTTTGAATACTCTACTTTCAGCAATCGTTGTATTTAATAACCTTTTAGTTTCTTAATGGCTTTTTTTAAAATTCTGAATTAAAATTTGAAAATGCTTTCGAGAAGAACAACATTACGAAACGAATTCTAAATTTGGGATAACGATCCTTGTTCAGAAAAATTAGTTTCATGAGCTTTGCAATGTATACACTCTTTTAATGATTAATACTTAAAGCAACACTATACAAAGATCAGATTATTTTTCCATTTTAAATTCATTCATTTTCTTTTAAAAAATATATTGTGAATTATTTATTAACATTTATGGCATTACATACAGTATTAAAAATATCAATGCAATTTAACTTTTTCTTCAATTTTTAAAAGAGAAATATAAGGTTAAAAATTGTTATTAGTACATAATTTGAATCTTTCCGATTAACTATTCCCAGAAATTAGTTAATGAATGAAAATGAGTTAAAATAAGATGATAAATAGTCAAGAGGTTTAACAGACATCATTCAATAAGTTTCCTTTATTAAGTCATTGATACAAGTGTTATAATTAACGAAGTAAGAGCGAAAGGAAGAAATGCTGCTGGTTAATTCAGGGTATCTGCCAAAATACAGTGTTACAAAATCATGAATTTCCATGACTTTCCCTGATTACGGCCAATAATTTTCCATGACTTAGAAATGCTTTAGTTAAAGTATACACGAATTCAAAGTCTTATGTAAATGCAAACAAAAGGTATGCGTTTGGAGATAATACAGGAATTTTGGGATAGAAAAAGTACTTATAAATGTTTACAAACTCGTGTACATAGAAATAAATTAATGACCAAACGAAAGCAAGTTTGCATTTTATGAAAGGATCTTTCATAGACGTTTTCAAAGAGGCCTTAAGTGTGCTATCAGTATATTTTAATTGTGATAGATACTTCATGACTGGCTCAACTATTTCAATGGCTCTTGCTATGCAATCACTGTTTTCTAGCCATCGAACTGCACAAAATTTTTTCGGAAAAATAGAACAACCTGCAATTCTAGTAAAATCTGCTCTTCTAGCTGAAGAATCCTTAAATAAATAATATAAATTTCTTAAACTTATTATTAGGCGATTAAAGCCTAGCGAATCCATGACAGCCTATAGTTTTTCATGACTTTTACTCAATTTTTTCTGAAAATCATGACTTTTCATGACAAAATTAAACCATTATCCAAATTCATGACTTTTCATGACTTTCCAGGTGCGCGGAAACCATGTTAATTGTATTGTAATCCATATCCATCTTTTTCTCTTTCTTTCACGTTTATCTATTTTCATTTTTAAGCTTCTGTGTGTTTGGAAAGTGAGACCAGAACCTTCCCCGTCTAATAAAAGCGTCATACAAGCAGGCAACCACCAAAATTACAATGCCAACTTTACACGCAATCGAAATTAAAAAAGATCACGACAGCATAGCATTATTTCTCGATTTTTGCTTCCAACTTGCTATGGCGGGATAAAGATGTGTCATAATTTCGCATTCCCTTTCCGTTCCTGTTTGTTAAACAGCTAGCCAAAGCCCTAAGGTGTCTGTTTATATAAGATCACATAACATCAGGAAAGGACTAATTAATTTCCAAAGGTAGCCGCAGAGGAAAGACGTATAGTGACAACACCACACATGGGGTTCGTTTTAAGAAAGATAAATTGAACAAGATTAACAAGCAGCAAGACGAAGGAACGGAGGCAGCAGCAACAGGCTTCGTATCCCCAAGCTACTGTTTTCGATTTGAATCGAATCACACACCTTTTCAGACACAGACAGACATAAACAAAACAACAGAGAAGGAGGGGAAGAAGAGGAACAAGTAAAATGAGAAGACAGCATGAAGTTTTTATCACGTTCTCTTCCAGTTGGACTCAGAGAAAGAAGAACTTCAGGCAAAAGTTCCCTTGATTACGCTAAAAGATAACGATATAAGGGATTATGTATATATTAAAAACCGTATCGGTTCCTATTAACTAAGCAAGTGCATAGGATCATTTTAATTTTGTTCACAATACAGTACTAACTCCGAAACATATGTTTTGAGATTTAGCTGTTCTTGCGAAGCGTTTCAGAAAAAATTCTAATGCTGCGTTTTTTGAAAAAGTATTACAAGTAGTTTGCCGTCTTTCATTTTAAGTTTGAGTGACCTGCAAGTTATGAATTCACGACATGCAATGGGGTGATATTGCAGTTATTTCTATAATGATTATCGTGAATTCTAAAATTAGGTAGGTAGTTCGTACTTCTCAAGATTTTCAGAAAAGGATTTTTGGGAAAAATGCAGTATATGTAAATAGAGTTTTTGAAAATCATCTATACTTATAAAAGTCAATGTTTGCGGGGGGGTGTGTATGTATGTGTGTGCACTGTCCAGTCGAATCTGTCGCACTTACAGCCATGAAATTTGGCACACAGGTAGTCGTAATGGTGTGCACCTCGAAGCCGGAATTTTAAAATTTAATCTAGAAATTTTTTATTTATTGTTTTATGTTGTTTTGGGTCATTTTTTGGCACGTTTACGACTGTAGTATCTTTTCTAATGAGAGTTGAAAAACAATCAATGCACCATAGGATAGAACAAACAATTTTCGTTCTAATGGAAGTTTGTTTTGAATTTCTAACGCAATTTACTGCATTTTGAGAAATTTTTAAATAATAGTCACTTTTATGGTAATTTTTGATAAGGATTTTTTCAAATTCTCGCATCTGACGTTCTAACAACTCTATAATTTTAATTTTTTTTCAGCATATAACTCGAACGTTTCTGTCGGATTTAAAACAAGAACCGTTAAAATACCTTTCTCCGTTTTTTTAAATTGATTGTTCCTTGATCAGTTCAGTTTTTTTTTGCAAGCCAGCTATCTCAGCGAGACATTCTCCAGAACGAGTTAACTTTCCCATCATGCATTGTTACGATCTCACTGGCTGGTGCGTGACCTTCGTAGCGGCAAGTGACGTCATATACTATCGCGTTCTTCTCGGAGAAGATGCATTAACTGAATGAATTCGATAATTATTTTCGGCAGTGTCTTAAAATGTTTCTTTGTCTCGCATATTTCGCATGCTGGTTTGTCGCATTTATTAATATTGTTTTGGATTAACGCACTCGGTACTGTTTTCCTAAATTCAAATAATGCGTATCTTTTGTTTTTATTTTGTTTTCAAAACTTTTTCATGTCATTTGTGAGCGTCCCCCCCCATTTTGTCAAAATAGCACGGGCAATGCCGTGCGCGTATTGCTAGTTGGTTAATAAATGTTTATTAATAACCTTGACACTAAGAACAACAACAACAACAAAAAAACTGAAAATTATTCCTGAACGACAACTTATCAAATAAGAAAGAGCTGAATTTTGATTAATACTTATATGCAGGGTTTATGTACATATTGTGCACCATTTGAAAATGGGGAAATTTCTGTAGTCACTCAAGTGTGAAAATCAAGCAAAATTTACTGCTGTCACAGAAGCAGTGGCAGCTCGTCAGCTCAGAAACAAGCAGTGCTGCAAAAGTTTACGCTGGTACTGGATTTTTGAACATGTTCAAAAACCCAGTACCATTCGACCTAATGCGACCTGCATTTCATATTCAATTTTTCGCTCAGCCAAAGCTGTGAAAATACGATTTTTTGAAGGTCTGCAACGTTTAGCTTTTCTTAGATACCTCTAATAATAATGATTGATCCCTCCTTATAAAAATTTTGTAACTGCACAATATTTTAGAAAACTCTCTTCAAACTTCTTTTCGAAGAGTGATGTCTAACAATAATAAACAAATATTCAATAAACCAGACACGTTTCTGCCGAGGCAACATGAAGTCAAACAGAAACACATTAATCAGCTGCTGAAACAAAGCGAAAAAAAAAAAAAATGCCAAATGAAGAGGCGAAAGTCGCGCCCCAAACGAGGGCTGTAATAAACGCATCTTGAGTGCCTCTAAATTCCTAGGATTGCTTTTTCTTCCCAATTCATCTCTCAATGGTGCTCAGAGCGCGCATTTTGATTCTTCTGAAGGGCAAATCTCTTTGCAGCTCTGGCCTGATCTCTCTTAATTGTTGACGGACTTTCCGGCTTCCTTTCACATTTTTATTATTTTTTCCATTTTCACTGATTATTGAACTTTCAAAGTGGGAAAAGTAAGTCAATAAGAATAAAAATGAAAATACATGCTGTTAAAAAAAATCCAGGGGGGATTGCATCTCTGCGGCCCTACTAGACGAGCCACCACCACACAGAAGGCAAGTTTTCATAAAACTAGTATTTTATATCTTGCAGTTTGGGCAAGGTAGTAGTTTAACCTTTGGGTCACAGAGGTATCAAGAGTAATGCTAGATCTGAATTTGACTCTGCGAGCTTTTATAATACTTTTAAGAGAATCTAAATGAAGAAAATGCTCATTTAAATTAGCATCATAAATATTAAATAAAGTTTATCTTTGAAAAAAAATTTTTTTCACGAATATGAAACTAATTAAACTGGTAGTTTTTTGTCCCATGCTTCCTAGTTACTAAAATTTTCATCATGTTTTCTTTCAATTCATTTCAATACGAACAATTACATCTACATCAGATTTGGTTATTGCAAATTCAGTTAAAAATAATTTAAATTATGAATCTTTTAAACAGATTTGATAATAATCCAGGTCAGCTTATAGACAGAAGTTAGGGAAAGAATAGAAACCACAGAAAGATAAAGCAAACAGCTAAAAACAGACTCAAAATATTTCAAAATTGTGCTGCTCTAAATTTTTATTTTACTCCCCACAAAAATAAAAACTAATTTATTATTAATGTCCTGAGGATATGTACAGTCTCCTCACTGTGAAAGAAGCATAACTTTGACAACCAACATTTCTAAGATGAATTTTAATCCACTAAATGTCTTTATATTTATATTTACAGACAGGACACAGGCTTGGAACAAAAAAGCTGAATTTCATAAATAATGAATCGTGCCAAACATAAATACCGAGAAGTAAAATAAGTATGATTAATTGAACAAGAAAATAAATAAATTTATACAAAAAGTGCTTGAGATATTAAAAATATTGTAGAATTATTACATAAAAGAAAATTAAGAATGATAAAATCTGATGCAGAAAAAGCTGAAATCCGTGTTTCCGCGAAAATGTGTCATGTCTGTATTTAGTTTCACTCCTCTTTATTAAACATAAAATGCATTTGATTCTTTCTTTTCTTTTGGTTAAAAATGAAATCCAAATGAGTTTTTTTTTTTTAGTTTCAAAAACGCTTTAATCATCACAACAGTTTTTAAGAAGTCAATTCAGATTTTTCGTTCTTCAGTGCATTTGTATATTTTAAAAACAATAACCACATCGGAATCTACTTTCTTCTTTATTGGATACTTTCAGAAATGATATGGACATTCTACAGAATTATTCTTAGCTTTTAAATTTATAAAGATTACACTTATGTTTGTTCTGAAACATTTTTCGTTTCGTTCTTTAAATTGTGATTTATAAGATCAATATTTTGTAAGAAGCTATTGTTAATTGTTTGAAACTTTGGTTTTTTACAGCCAAATATTAAATTAATTTTTACAGTTGGAATATGCGTATACGTCAGCAATTTTATAAAATTAATTTGAAAGAAAAATACTACAGTAAACGTAAAATTAAATTAATTATTATGGATTAATTCATCTTAAAGAAAAATTTGAACCTCTAGTTTGAAACACCGTACAGGTATAATGTTTTAGGTTTCATTCGTCTGTCTTGTCTTCGTCTGCTTGATTGTATCAGCCGTTGCAATCTGGCGTAGCGATTTTTACACCACGCAATTTACAGAAAGTATGCCAGCCTAAAAACTTTATCATGCTAAGAAAAGCGAAAGAGAACATTTTGCTTTCGAATTATTATCTTAAGAAAGTTTTTAAAAAATCATAACTTCAACACTTAACAATCGCAAAAAAGACGCTATTGAAAGATCTGACGAAACAATAAAATCGATTTGAATGTCATTGCAGCAATACAATGCGTTGTTAAAAATTGTGTTTAAAATCAATTTTGAAAAAAATATTAAAATTAGAAAAAAAAATTGCACTGAAATGAAATTGATGTAACATGCTTCATAGTTATTAAGCAAAAATATTAAAATCTTGATTAATTTTTAATTCATTAAAAATCTAATTAAAATTTTGAAAAACCCTTTCTTTGCGAGTATCTATTGCCAAAAAGCAACTACGTGCCAAATTCGATAGATCTTGGTCAAAGAGTCCGACTTGGACAGCGTTGCATTCTGCACGTTACGAATTTTATGTCAGGCAATTTACAGAAAATATGGAAGCCTGAACACGTTTTCATGTTAAAAAGATAAATTTGTTTTCATGCAAAACATCAAAATAGCAATCATAGATAAGTGTATAAAGTTTATGTCTGAAAATTCAACAAAATGATTACAAATTTTTAAAAATACGTAAGAAAATGACTGGAACCTTATAACGAACAAGCTATGTCGTAGAATAATATTTTTCTTTATATTTTTGAATGAAAAATAAAATAAATCCAGATGTTGTATAACAGTGTGGTTTAACGATAAGAATTTCGAAACAGAATTTCATTTATCATCGCTTCAGATTTTCATTTACGATTTCAATTAAAAGAAGCAAGAGAAATCGAATTGGAAATGATTTAATAACCTAAGTCTCACAGATGGCGAAGATAGATGCTAAATGACAGGTTACTTATTTGTCAAAAGTTTCGGTTTGAATAGCTTATAATTATAATTTACAGCCTCAGGGCATTCCATTCATTAAACCGTCTACATAGTATCTATACGAACGCCAATGTTTCTAACTTGTTTAATGCGGAATAGGTGAGCCAGTAAAACTGCCCGACAGAACGAAACAAAAACTGTAAATAATAGCTTTTTAATGGCCAAAACCCTAGTAAAAATTTCGTATAAAAAGAATTCTGAAAACATCTGGGGAAATGGGTAGTAGTTACACTCACATAATAGATGAAAAGCGGTTTTTGTACATGAATTCTTGTCCCGCCATATAATAATCTAAATAGCAATAGACCAAAAAGCGGGGAGGGAGTATTATACAGTACCTGTCATTTATTCAAATATGGATTTTTTTAAAAATAAATACAATTCTTTTTCATCACAAGGCAAGTTCTATTTTGTTTAATCAATGACAATAAAAGTTATAGCACAAATTTATTTTATTAATTATTTTTATCTATTACACATGGTTTGTATTAAAAATTTAAAGAAGACCAATAACACCTAGCTGCAGTTACATATTCTTTTGCTAACAGTGAAAATACAACAGGTTATTGTGGAAAGTTGAGAAGTAATCCTTAAGAAATACTGAAATATTATAAACACACATTCATAATTTCTAATTCATTCTGATAAATACGCGAAACCCGTTGATGTTGGAATAAATGTCAAAATGCAATATACGATTTTTCATGATGACCAAAGATTTTCAAAGATATTCATTAATTCTCTAAAATCGCTTTAAAAATCCCAGCATAATATTAAGACATTACTTACTGCCTTTATTCATTTATTTAAAATGCTAATGGAGGGGGAAATGTATGTGCACTTACTACTATCTAATTGTTAGCAAATAATGCAAGTTTGGAATCCGGAAATTAGCACAATAACACTTTTGCAAATGCATTTGAAAAATGTCTATCATGGGTGCTCCACTACTGAAACATAAGCGAGGAAATTCAATCTTCTGTTGAAGAACAAAACTTGATTAAAGAAATTCATGCCAAAATAGGCATTCATCATACGGGTCATTCTCACGAAAAGGTGCTTTTTACACTCGGGGGGGGGGGGGAATTAGAAACTTCAACAAATGTCCTAATATGTCTGTTCATATGTATAATTTAAGTTTTAAGAAAGCTATTCAATACGTTTCTACTAAAATAGTTTTGCTATTTAACTATCATTTTTCAATGAATATAAGACAAAAGTCCCCTCCATGGACGCCCCTACACAAGAAACTCAAGCGATTTTTTAAAAAATGTGTTTTTTTTTCAGTATTAACTAGTTTAAAGTCTGTAGTTAAGGTATAACATAACATTTTTTGAAAAAATATTTTTAATTAGTAATTAATTTTTACACTTTGTATCCAATCAAATACGTCTCCCTTCGTGGACAAAGAAAAAAAAAACTTTAAAAAATATCATAAATGGCAGCTCATGTCAAATCATCATGAAAAAGTTTATAAGAGAGGCAGACAATTTGTTCTTTAAAGAAAAAGTTTCGTTCTATTGCGAATTTATTGAATATATTCCAATTTATTAGTTCCATTTAGAGCTTGGTAAAGTTCTCACACCGTGGACATCATAAATAAGTTAAGAAAAATCTAATTTATAATTAAAATGCAAAATCTTGATAGGTTTAGTATCGAATATAATAAAAATAAGTGTACCACTTTAGCCACGCAAAAACCAAAGCACTTACAAATTCAAAATTTAGTTTTTGTCTCCTCCGTGGACACAGCATCTCCACAGAGAGGATGGCATTGTCAATGAAAGAGACAAAATCTCAAAAAACATGATACAGTTAGATAAATTAAAATAATGCCAATTAAAAGTTCTTTTGTAGATATTTTTTTATGAAATTTAGTGATTTTCTTTTGCATTTTAAAAAAAATTAAAATTGAAATTATATTCTCGAAAAAATAATTAAGGTAAACAATTCATATAGAATATTTATTATATTAAAGGTACAATAAGGTATAAAAACATTTTAATAGCTAAATTTATTTTTAGAAAAAATGGGAATATCAAAAAATAAAAAAACAAAGCAGTCAGATGCTGAAATTCAGAAGAGAAGCGAGTAGAAAAAAAAACCTAATACGAGACATACTAGATTGTTTATTAACACATATATGATGTTTCTTAATCTAGAATATAATTGATTACTTTCCTGCAAAATGTTGACTTTCATTTATATGAAATTGTTTGTAAATATTATTTAACTAATGCACAGTCAGTGCCATTACTTAAAAAGTGTTATTTATTTTAAAATGTTAAGTTTTATTGCACTGGTTTTTAATAACTAATTTTATTGTTTAATTATAAGAAATAAACCTGTACTAAATCTGCCCAATAATTAGTCAATTATGCTTTCGTTTAAAATGTAAAAGTTACGTTGACTAACATGTCTCCTTCGTAGACATGTCAAAAATTTTAAAACTAAAAAAAAAAAAAGTGAAAAATAAAATAGAAAACTTGACCATTAATATAAGGTTATTTAGTAAGCTTAAATTGAATCATCCATGCAATTTTTAAGATTTTTTACATACTTTTGTAAAATAATTTTTTTAGCTATTTGTACCTTTTTCATGAGAATGACCCATACTCAGCGTGATGAAAGCTTATCTCTGCCTTAGCCAAAAACAGGATCTTCCGGGTACGAGAGGTTTTCTTAAAAGAAAGTTATTTACAGGGGCTCGCAGTTTGAGGGTTTTTACTTTCCAAAAGAGATATGTGAAACTTCTCCAAATAAACAGTAAGTTATAGTATAATAGTTATAACTTCTTATAAATATTTATAACCCATTTTCGAAGTCACAAAGTTTATGCAAAATTTTGATCTGTAAATTTTATTTATTGTACAAATAAATTAAATTATACATTTCTTACATTAAACAAAAAGTAGGTAAATTACTAAACGACTGATTTAAAGATAAAAAAGTTCTTCCTCATGTGAGATGGCATAAACACTCTTTTATTTTCTATAATACTGTTTATGGATTTGGCTTGCATTTTTATCTATTCAGTAATCACAGAATATAACTAATATTCACTCTAATATAGATAAAATATTTATGGTCATTTCCTCACGTTGTGCATCTACCATGTATATATTGTTATTGGATTAGTAAATACTACCAACATTTTTCAATATGATTTCATTACAGTTTAATCAATCGCCTTACATATTTTATGATACATTATTTTAAGGGCATAAATAAAAGATCAAAAGATATTCAGTACATAAATATACGTTTAATTCCCCATACCTTAAGAGACCATAAAATTAAAAAAAAAAAAGATTTTCTCGGGAATAATTCGACATCAATAACTCACGCACTATACATAAAATAAATTCTTCTTACCTGCGATTAAGTATAATAAACTTGAAATAAAAATAAAACCTCACTCAATTGGATACATTTTTTTCTTTAATTCCCAACTTGCACAACAAAGTTTTTTGCGATTCCTAATATATTAATTAAAAGATAAATGCATTTACAGAAACGTTAGAGTAAACAAAATAAAATTAGAGCAAATCGTATTAAAATGAATATAAACATATATGGGTAGAAAGCTAAACCATAATATAATAACTAGTGATTTCGTTCCTAAAGAAATATCCAATTTATGTTACGACAATTAAGGTTAAATTGCATTTGAACGCCTTACTTAGGCAAATTCTTTAAGCAGCCTACATACAAAAAAAGGAAGAAATTCAGTGTCATACGTTAATTACACGTCATACGTAGCAGTTTCAAAAGCCATTATTATATCACGTGACTATCACCCAAATAATTAAACGCATAATTAAAAAAAAAACATTTTTATTTTCTAATTTCACTAGATGAAGGTGGGTGCCCTTATAAAGAATTGTAGTCTCAGGCTTACAGAGTTAAGGACGATGGTTAGTTAAATTCATTTTTTCCCCTTTTAAAACAGTTATAATACCTTCAAACAACTAAACAGAATTCTGAAGTATTTTTTAAAAATTCAGTCATTTTTTTTTTTAACTCACGAGACAGCTTATAATTTTATGTTCCACGAAATAGTTTAATCATCTACAAATTCTCGGGTAAATACGGATTCTTAAACAATTACGCCCCATTTAAATTATAGCTTTTAGTTTTATTATTACTCTGATTCCTACTTTAAATTAAAACTCATAAACATTTTTTACAACCTATTTTTATATATAGAATGCTATTATTTTTTAAAAAAACTCATTCTGTGAGTAGTAAATTATGCTAACGTATCACTAAAAAAGTAGAAATAATAACGAACGATAAAATTTATTTCAGAGCGATTAAAATATTACCGTTAACAGCACCGAATAAAATCTAATACTTTTCTTACAATACTCATCAATTCAAAATAAAGCAACTATTTTTACAGTAAAAAAGTAAAAATATATGGGTACAAGGCTAAACTTTTATAGGAAGCTAAACTATATTTAATTCGTTTTAAACGAACTTAGGAATACAATACAATCAATTTAATCGAAAATTATAACTTTTTTTTTTCATTTTTCGAATTTGAGGTTGAATTTCAGGAAAACAAATGACATAAAAACGATTTCTCAAATATATTTCTGAAAAAAGTAGAATAAAGTTTTTATACTTTGCAAAATACAGTTAAAAAATGACAAGTTTTCTTATGTAAACAAATACTGTTCCACTTAGAAACTAGGTTCAATTAAGGTGAACTCGTAGTTCATTACCAAGAAATCATGAAGAAGGTAATGAAAATTAAAATCATAAGAAGAATAAATAGAATAATAAAAGAAATATAAATTTGTACTCCATCATTTCAAGAATCTGTACCCTGTTACGCATTTAGTTTGCATCAGATATGTAAGTCACGTAAAATTTCGTTCAGAAAAGCTATTACTTTTTCTAAACAGTAAAAAAAAATTATATATGTGTGAGGTGATAAGAAGTTTTTACTTTGTCGCAGAACTTGCGGCAAGGTTCTTTGGATTGAAGCGTTAAAATCTTTCAAGAGCTATTTTATATTCATATTATGCAAAGCAAGTAAAGCGATAATGATCTCCGAGATTTCAGACCAGAGAAAACACGAAATTAACACTCGGAAATAATTTTTCTTAATTATAAAGTAATGTAAATTTTGCTTATGAAACTTATTTTATAATTTTAGACAAGTATTGAAGACGATTTTAAATATTATTATTTGGTTTTTTTATATATAATGCAACTCTTTTGCAGGAGTTCGAAGATTCAGTGGCGAATCCAGGGAGGGGGCTATCGGGCTGCAGCCCCCCCTAGAGCTAGCAGAATTCTTGATTTTATTTAAAATCACTGCAACTGTTTGCTCTTAATTTCCCTTTTTTAAAAAAATATAATAGAAACGTGACAACACTGCTTTCTGGCTTGACAGGCTCAAAAATTTTCCAACTTTTTTAGTCATTCCACTTGTACTTGTAGCGTTGACGCAGTCGAAAACATTTTTTGTCTAGTTATTTCAGTGTATTTTTTAATTAAATTATCGAAAGTAATGTATTTTTCTTTATGATTTTTACTGTCAGGTGAGAAAAGTCTGTAAAGTTAAAGTATTTTGGTTTACATGAGCCATGAGGTTTGATATTCGTCACGACGATACAAAATTTTTATGACCTCAGCCCCTCCCAGACCCGAATCCTGGATTCGCCACTGCGAAGATTCATTAACTTTTACTTCTAACTTCCACTTTTTGCTATGCAAGATGAATTTTTTATTTATAGAATATAAAACATGAACAGTAATTTTCACTATCTATAAAATGTTAATATCCAAATCTCGTTTTAATCTTGTCAACTAATGACAATCATTTTTTCACACTTTAAAAGTTGAAAGTATTTAAAAGCTGCTTCTGAAATGAACTAACCTTGATATCTCAAGTCATTTTTTCATTACGGGTAACAAAGCAATTTTGCAATTTTCATAAGATCATGCTATCGGTTTTCATTTCAATTTTCCACTACAAGTAAGCGATTAAGGAAAACAGTATTATTATACTCATTATTTTCAACGCTGCATTGCATCTAAATATTTACGTTCTATAAAGCATTAAAGATGCAGGTTTAGTTTTTTAAAACTCCAGTTAAAAACGGATTAAAAGTCCAAACATGAAACTATTTTCAAAGGAAGCATCTCATCAGATTTATGAGCAACTGATATCGCAATTACCTGAAAATATAGCGAAAAAATGAAGAGGATAAAGAAGAAAATAAATGCTATAACTTTCCCCTACAAATAAAGATTTTAATTATGAAGTTAAAAATATTTTGTTTTCGCTTAAATGGTAACTCATTTAAATGGATCTTGCTTAACTAATCCAGACTTTCAAGCAAAAACCTAAGATTATATACTAACGACATAAAAAGATCATGGTTAGCTTTAAGATGTAGTTGAAATAGCACTAAAAGGAGATCTTTTGAACTCACCTGCATAGTTCATAGCATTCTAGAGTCTTTCAGGAAGTCTTCCGGACAGATTATGTATCTTCACTGTGAATGGAGTAAGCAATCAATACGGAGATTTCGGCCAACGGAGAAATTAACGTCCTTTTTTTCCTCCGAAACTCTTAAGTTTCAAAAGTTTCACTCTAAACAAACTAAACAAAGCTGACAAGTCTCATTCAATTGTTGTGAATTTTAAGAACAGTGCGTTTTAAATGGATTTCAATTCCCGTAATATTTCATAAAAACACACTTAATAGCAAGACGCTTCACATATCCACTAGAAAATAGCTTTCAAGTCAGATTCTTCAAAATCATATTTCCCAACTAGAATTTCATAATAAAATAAACGTTTGATGCGCTTTTATGAGTCAATAAATCTTTCTAAAAATCAATGAGATAAAAAATGGATGATTTTACTAAATCATACTATCTAGAAATATGTCCGGTGTCCAGGTATATACAATAAAAATAGTTCATTCTTCAAGACCAAGACATGTTTCTTCGCGTGAATTAATCTATAACGGCAAGATTTCTTGCAGTGAAACCAAAGTCCCAAACAGTTATTCTGAAGACCGAAAGATTCAAACGAAGAGAAAAAAACATTCAACAGAATCTACATTTCAAGGCTTGCAACCGCACAGTTGCCACTAGTTGACCACACACAGTGAATCCTCTCCTTGATATAATGAAAAAGACAGAAAAAGTGTCGTTAGAAATCCCACACATACAGCTGGACGCGGAACAAACCTTATTCAGCCGGGAGAAAAGTTCAATTATTTAAAATCGAACGGAAAAGTGCTGTTTCACCGCATCGCAAGGTACACAGTCAGGTCTCCAGAACTGACCCATGCTATTGGAAAGTTGATTTTCTTCACGACCACGAGAGATCTCGGTTGTTTTTTTCTTTCACTTCTTCCTCGCCTTCTCAATCCGTATTCCTTCCTTGGACCTGCCCTAATTCTATCGAAAGCGGCAGAATAAACGAAGGTAAATCAGCTGACCGTTCGACGGAGGAGGGGTGGATCTACCGTTAGATTTTAGAGGAAGTGTTGGCCAATGATAAGGCGAAAACTCCTGGATTGACCCTGCCCAAAAGATAAAACAAGCTAGATATTCTTTTTCTTTGTTTGTTTTCTTTTTTTACAAAGCTTAATAACTCTTCGACTTGCGTAAGACACGCGGTTAATAACAAAAGGTGACTGTTTAATTTCGCATTCACAGGAAGCGGTAGTAGAAGTGATAGCAAAAAATAACAGCATTGTGCGCGAAAGGAAAAGGAGAGTGCTGCAACGTCCGAAGAAAGGAAGCGTAAGTTACGCGATTGTATTTTTTTATTGCGAGAACTCGAAATGATACTTCATACTGTAAGCGTAGAGAAAAATAAAAGTGTTTTTCAAATAGCACTCTACAAAATTTTTACTGAAAGCTGTATAGTTCTTGCAAGTTATACATACGCTTTATGTATCAATACAGAAAATTCACATTGAAGATCAAAATTGCTGCGTAGTTAAAATTCACTTTGTTCAAGAAATCATAAAAACGCAATATACAACAATTGGACATCAATGAAATAAGTGGAAAACAATCGTTATTTATATTGTTGAATTCAACTCGCATACACATTTCTATCCAAGCAATCTTCGTAGAAAAGGGTTTAAGAAAACCGACTAGTCGACAATAGTCAGTTAACTTCCGCAAAAAGAATGACTTTTCAGGCTAGTTTTTTTTCTATTTATTTTGTTTGCATATTAATGAGAAAAGAAATTCTGTTGAATAGAATTTTCATCAGATAATTTTAACTCACGGGAAATCTAACTATATGCTAATAGTGAACGAAACAGGTTTTGTGAACTAATTAACAGCAGTTAATGGTCTCTCAATATTTTATGCAATGGCACGATCCAATTGAGATGATATTGATTCTTGATCATAAATAGCATAAATAATAAAAACCATCATGACGGCAGTTAATGTTTTATGCTTTAGTATAATCTAACCGAAAGTCTTCCAGTGAAGCATTCTTTGTTATACAGTGCACTCCCGATTATCCGGGTTAATCACCGGAAGGGATCGCACGGACAATAGAAAAACACGGATAATCCGAAAACTCCTTTTTATTAAAGAAAAAAATCAACACCAGTACAAAAATATAAAAATTACTTACATTTACATGCTGTATAAAATAAGACTAGGAATTTTCCTTTTAACATTTACTGCTTAAAAAAAATCTGTAATGCGTCTTTGCTTCTGCTGTTTGTTTATCTCTTGTCGTATATCGACACATATTTTACGAACCGCAGTAACGTCACCGTAATCAAATCCTCTTTGTCTCATATAATCTAACAAAGTTTCCACAGATTGTAGAGCAGCAGAATGAGAAATTGTATTTCCCTCATATAGTACATCTTCTGCATCAGTACTAGCTGACTCTCCATTATCAAGTTTTTGAAGGATTTCTAATTTTTGTTTAACATTTAAAACGTTTCGTTTTCGTTTCACACCACTCATTTTTACCAGTAACAAAGTTCACGCTACTAACTGACGATAAACAAGACGCAAAAACTAAAGGAACACGTGCGAAGGTGAAAGAAGGCGAAGAAATTAAAGAATGACGTGTCAGGGAGAAGCATGCTCGTACGAGAATGAGCGAGCAGGAAATGGATGATTCATTTCTCGGAAAATTTGGGGTTGAACCGGTAGAGATTGCACGTGGAGGAAGAAAAAAAATCTATTCTTTAGCCTCCGCTGTCACGGCTCACTAGTTTCACGGAATGAGTCTCTCGATCGAACATCAACATCGATTTTACATGTATAATAAGCGTGAAAATGTTTCTCTTTAAATTTTTTGTGAGTCCGGAATGAGCACTGATAATCCGCACACGGATAATGGAGAGTAGTATATTGTAGTTTAAAATATTTCAAACATCTTTCGAATAACATTTAAATGAAATGCTTTTAGTAAGAGAAGCTGTAAAAATCTTAAGTTATGTCCTACAACTACTTGGTTTGAAATTATTGACTCCTAGCAGTACGCGCACGGCGTTGTTGCCCGTGGAATCAGGACTTCAACAAAATGAAAAAGAAGGAAAAAACACCCACAATGACACGAAAAAGTTCTGACAACAAAAGATACACATTATAGATTTTCCGCTTATTTGTCTTCTCGATAATGACATTTCAACTGTAGGTAAACAGTACAGAGTACGTTAATCCGAAACAATATTAAAAAAATTGCAAAGTGAAAATGATTATTATAGAGCAAGCAAAATATGCGAGACAAACACGTTAAGACACTACAGAAAATAATAATCGAAGTTGAAAAAAGAACATGGCCGCCTTTCTAGGAGGATGCCATATATATATATATATATATAGATCGAATTGGATAGGCAATACTTCTAGTCCATCTACTGATGGCAATTTTATTACTTATTTTTTAAGAAGATTGAAACGAACTTTGGAATAAATATTTTTTTAATTAGGGGATAACAGTCTTTGTTGCTAAAAATCCCTAAACCTCGTATCTCTCAGAGATATAATTCAAGACTCAAGATAATCGAAGTCAGTTGAAGGTTATGACGTAACCTGCGCTCTGCACCGCCAGCCAACGAAATTGCAACAATGCATGTTGGGAAGACACAAGAGAAACTTCCACGGGAGAATGCTCGCTAGAGAAAAATCTCTTTGAACTGACCAGGAAAAATTTGATTAAAAAAACAGAAAAATATATTTTAACTGTTCTTGTTTTAAATCCGATAGAAACGTTCCAGTCATAAGCTGAAAAAAATTGAAAATTATAGCGTTATTAGAACGTGGGAGGCGAGAATTTTAAGAAATCCGAATGGAAATTACCATAAAAGTGACTATTTTTCAAAAAATTCTCAAAATTTAGTAAATTACGTTAGACGTATGAAACAAATTTCATTAGAACGGAAATCGTTTGCTCTTTTCGATGGTGTATCTATTTTTTTCGTACAATTATCCAAAATCAAGCTATTGAGAAATTAGTGAGAAAAATCACCCAAAACAACACAAAATATTAAATAAAAAAATTTTTAGATAAAATTTTAAAATTTGGGCTTCAAGGTGCATTGAGTCACCTTTACGACTACCTGTGTGTGAAATTTCATAGCTGTAAGTGCGATAGATTCGTCTGGACATCGCACACAGCAGACACGCACATACACACAAACATTGCCTTTTATAAGTACAGTTAAATTGCGATATTTTGCCTAATCAGTTTAGGATAAACTATTTAATGGTTAAGGTTATGGTTAACTACAAATTAATTATATTTTGGCTTCCTGAATCTAACTACATAAAAGGAATCAAAGGGTAAAAATAATTTTATGCTATTAGTAATCGTTGTTCTCACGACCGATACTATGTTTAAGTAATTTATGAAACTCTAGGCTATTTCCGATATATAATTCAAATAATTAGGTGCTACTTTCACTCGTAAAATCTATAAAAAAGTGGAAGTTAGTCCGTCATTATATTAACAACCTTAACCACTTTAACTACAGACGACTTATAAAACCAACAGTAATGAGCAGCTCTACCTTCCAATTAGAGTAACATAATGTTACGCACGCATCACATCCACATATTATGTATAAAAAAGTCAGGTAGCCATGTTTTAGCACTTTTTCTCCACTACCGTTAAATTAAATGTTATTTGATAGATAATAAAAGTCATTCGCATTGACCAGAAGACGCTATTTTAATGATTACAAAAAATATTTAATGATAAAAACTAGTTTAATTTTGGAATATTGCCAGAGTTCGAAAGGCATTTTGTGTTACTGACTTCATCTGCCTTCCAAAATTGAGAAGATACATACCAAACGCTCTATTACAGAAAAAAATTCTTTCAGTCTCGAGTCCGTTATTAGTAGTTAATAAATAGTAATAACATCAAAAGTCAGATCAATGGAGGATCAGATATAATTAGGAAACTGGTTTTTGTCATTTTCTGCTGTTGGAACAATGTAAAATAATGTTACTTTTCCTTCAAGTGTTGACATTAAAGTTAGAATCGAAACAATTGTAACACATATACATGACTAATTCCAAAAAATTCTTTAAAAAAGGAAACTATTGTCTTTTGACAGAGATCATTTTCGATGTAATTCAACTTCCGTCATCGCATTCAATATTAACCCTCTCATAAAAATGAAAAAACAAATTATTTCACATAGTCAGTTCTTGAAAATAACTGCCTACTTTATACATATATCTTTACAAAAAGAGTACATTGTATAAAGACATGCACTAGGGCCAGCCCTCGGAGGTGCGGGACCAAATTGGGAATATTTTTGGTTCGGCCCTAGGTTCCCAACCAATGTACAGCAAGGCCTCCAGAATAATAAAAATATTTACAAAAGACTATCATGGACTTATTATCTCTTCATGCATGGATATTTATCTATATAATAAATATCCATGCACGGCGGTGACGGTCACGTGGTTTGTTTTGGCTACGTGCCAAAGAGATTCAGACGGTCTGTCTACAAATTGGCATACACTACACACGGAATACTGTTTTGATTATTTGATGATTTAATATCAAATAGGAGTTATGACACGGTTTTTTTAGCCGAGTTTAGCAGTTTCCATTCTTTTTTTTATTTTATGTTGATTCATCGACGCGGAACTCCGACAGGAGTTATACTAGAATTAATTTATTTTTTCACTTCTAGGAGATCTTTACTTTCGTTTTCGTTGAAAAGGTTCTTTCTTTTTTCGTACTTAATTTTGGAATTGAACATTTATATATTTTCCATTTAATATTTAACCGTTCTTATACTGAAAAGCTCACTTTACATTCAGCATTTTTTAAATTTTGTTTTTGGTAATGTATTTTTTTCTGTTAATGGATTTTGTATTATTTTTACTCGGACAAAACGAAAGTAATGTTAAAAATAAAGTTATAAAGTTATTAACAAAACGAATGTTAGCGTCAATTGATTCATCATTTCGGTTTTTCTTATTTCTTAAGCACTCTGCCAATGTGCATGAGATTTTCTTCTACAACTTTCGTTAATAAATCTGTGAAAATCAAATCTGAGATACTGTTGGCAAGTTAAAAGCTAATCTTAGAAGGGCACAAATCTTCTAGTTCATAATTTATACTTAAAGTGCATGCGAATTAATAACTAAACAGTAATCAGATGCAGTAATAACATTAACCACTAATAAACACAATATGTTTATCACCTCTGTCACAACCCACTTTTGAAGTGATTTATTAAAAATATTTATATTTGTTCAAAAAAACAGAGATTAACCCTTTGCACTCTTATGTCGAGACAGACTCGACATTATGAATGATGCAACTTTTTTACATTGTTGTTGGATAGTGCTTATTATAAAAGCCATATAATAGCAAAAACACACAGATTAGTTTTTAGGAACTGAAACAAATTAAAAACAATATTTTTCAGCTTCCTAAATTAATCCTTACGCTCACACGTGTATAATTATGCATCTTATTATCTTGCGTAGTGCAAAGGGTTAAGTGCATTGTTAGAAACAATTACATAATTCTTGAACATTTAACATTCATAAACTATAAATGAATCATATAATTATTATCTTTCTTTACTTGAAAATTATTTTTCTACCTTTTTTCCTGCTCTTAGAATTTTGAATGCTAATTTCAGATTCAATGGGCATAATTGCCAAGCTGTTCAAACGTTCTTGGTGAATCAATGATCTTGCTAAATTTCGATCAGTTAAAAGTTGGAAATACGGTAAACCTGTTAAACAAGGAATTGAAGCATTTTCCCGGGGTTTTGAATCTCTGATGGCAGAATTGGCTTTATTGCCACCATATTCTCACAGCAAAGCTGTATTAATCTTGGTTTTAAGTTGATTTTTTCTTGACTTGGTTTTAACTTGATTTCTACCGATGCTACTTCCAGGTGTATTGCACGTTTTAATCTGGTGTTCTTCCGACTAGTCTTAAAAATTGCACAATTATTCAAATAAATTTTGATATTTTGTCACTTGTTCGAGCCGTGGGTCGAGTGTGTACAGTGACAGAAGTGTTTATGTAACACTTGAGCACAACGTATTTTGAAGGCTGATTTTGGTTTTGACAAAAATTCATCACTGAATCTTGAACTCAGGCACATCTTCTAGTCTTTGGCAAGTTCAGTCGCGTCATTTATAACTTCATCACAACCTTCTTCACGGTGCAGTACAGAAGTGCAGCAAGTCATTTATGGGAGTCAAAGCCAGCTAGAAGTAGAACCACCGAGTAATTTTCCAGAATATGCCTTTATTCCGACAAAAGTTAACATAGATAATTATTTTCTTCAATTATTTCCAAAATTTTTTTCGTATGAAATCAAATTAAATACTGGAATGTTTCAGATTTTTTGAGAGTTCACCTTTCTTATCTTCAAGATATTTAATAACTTTCATTTCCAGTGAATTACTTGATTTCATTTCTCAACCAAATTAGGTTAATAAAAAACATTCCCCCCCCCCAAAAAAAAAACTTGGCCAAAAATGGAAAATTCAAGGTAACTTACAAAACAAATTAATGAATATTCCACTTTTAGAGTACCTCGAAAGAACATTTACAAATCCTTTCTCTAACCAGTAATTCCAAGTTTCATTAACAGAAAACTATAAATCAATGCTGACTACATGACAGTCAAACTGGGGGGGGGGGAAACCATTAAAAAAGCAAATGACAAGAAATATGAACAAATTTATTTATCATCATAAAAAATAATATTCAAATAAATGGTGGAGGCTTTTGCAATAATATTTGTTTTACTTTTAAAGAACGAAACCTGAAAATCTATCTCCAAAGGCAATGCTGACAACCCTTTTTTTCCCCACCATATGCTCTATATAACAAAACGGTCTGAAAAGATAATTCTGTTTTTTTCTATCGTTAGTTATAGGACATACAATGTAAATGCGGAGGAATGCCGCATTTCTGAAAAATTGTCAACCAGGATGAAGAGGAAGGCAAGAAAATGTGGCGAATTTGCAGCTCTGATTCACGATTTAAGTATATAGTCCTGGAGGCATTCTAGAGGAAATTGAAGGACATTCGCTTCTTCAAGGAGAATGAGATGAAGAGAAAAAGTGTTCAGAGTAAGAAAAAAATTAGATTATTTTCGTCTGGCTCATAAATAAGAAAAGCGAATAAAGAAAAACGGATTCGACATCAAATGGAAAGGGGGAAGAAAAAACTGATATACAAAGATGCTAATTCCGTAACGCTGTAGAAAGATAAAAACAAACAAATGTAGAGCGGATGTCATTTAAATACGCCCCTAAATTTTCAGGCACGTCCGAATGACGTCTCTGTTAATCCGCAAATTCACGCCTGTCAATCGCCACCTTTCATTTGTTTAACTTTGTTATTTTTTCAACAGCGGTCACTTCCTTCCACTTCCTTGTTATTTATTGCATTGTATATTTTACAAAGTTATATTAATTTTTTGTATTTTAATGGGACAGAAGTACGACATTTTTATGTTCTCTTTTAAAGTGAATTTCACAAGTGAAACTCGCGGAATTAATAGTAATGCATTTTATAAACAAATTTAATAATAAAAAGTTTTATAATCATTAGAAAAGTGACAGAAATGGAAATAAAAAGGCTCGACCCAGGAGAGAAAATGCTTTATTTGAATGTTTTAGAAATTTTAAATTCAATTTAATATCTTAAATATAGATTGTAATAGTATTGGATAGCAACAATATGTTTAAGAGTTATGAAGATAGTTGCAATATTACCAGGTAATCAATGAGGTTTAACGAATCAGGTACAGACGCTTGAATTTAGACGCTTGAAAAGAACTCTTTATAAGAAAATGGTTTCTAAATTTCATTAACGAAGATTTGTATTCAAGCAATTCATACAGATTTTTTTATATGAAATTAATTTTTTTAAAAATAAATACAACTTTTACTAAGTTTTATAGGATTCTGAAAAGGTTTGATGAATCACAGAATTTTTCCATAATATATGACCGAAAATACAGATTTCCAATTCGTGTGAGAATTACACTTACTTTACTCTCTTAATTATATTCTCTCTTCATACTATGATTCAAGCCAAAAGAGAGACAGGGCACTTAGTTCATCATTCACACTTAATTTTTTTTTTTCATTTTTCAACATAATTATCCATATTCCATACTGAGAAGAAACGTTTAGTATAGTTACTCAAGCTAACAATTTCAAAAGAGAATTATTGTGAATAAACAAAAGTGAAGAAGCTATTCAGATGGTTCAGTGGTTTCCAATTCTCAAAAATAAATCCATAAATAATCAATTTAGAGAAGTATTTAATAATTCAGGTTGGTATATCCACACATTGGCTCCGATTCGAACACACCAGAAGTTTCGTATAATTAATTATGAAAGCTTTTTCAAACTTAACAGATAGTTAGTTGTCTTGAGTGATTTCTGATTTGCATATTATAGATAATTTTAGGCATCCTATTAATCACCACTGAAATTTCTGGTATAATACAAAAGGGTTCATAATCCTTTGAAGAAAATCGTTTACGTGAACGCTTAAATCGAATATCTTTTTAAAGAATTGTTCAGCCAGCCAAAAATAACAAAGCGGCATTACAAATATTATAACGATAAGTAACAAACCATTCAAGTTAACTGCAATAAGAGCAAACTACACAAAACTAAACTGTTTTATAAATATAAATATCGCCATAAAAATTTATTAAAAACATGAAACATTTTCAACTCCTAATATATCATTACAACTTAAAACTATATCATGGCTATATTTTAATTAAATGAACTAGGTCAGAAACCTAGTTTTTTAGAGAAGACTGTACAAATCAATAGAAATATATCACAAAGAGGTAGGCAAATTATTGACTCAGTTTGTTTAAATTTTAAATTTCCATAATAGAACAGATAAATTATTGAAGAGAATTTTTTTAGTGGCAACGTTCCAATTTTCTAACGTTCCAGTTGAGAAATTCGAAGATTCTTTACATTGCTTGGAAGATAAAGGTCCAAAAATGTTTTAAATGATACAGGTCCGGACAATGCGCTAACCACGGTATAATGTAAGATATTCACTTTAAAAGCAGTTTGTTTTAACATAAATGCACTTGAAAAGTACTTTGCTCCAACATAAAATGTGTAAATTCGAGAATTATGCTATACGAGTCAAGCCAAAAAATTGATCTTAACAGTCTAACACAATAACATTTCGTCTTCACAGCTTATTTGAAATTAGAAAACTACAGCGAAATTTGTAAATCAATGCACTTTACTCATTATTCTTATTCACGAACTACAATTGCCGCACCAACAAGTGTGCCTCTTTTGGATATTAGATGCTTGGTTCTTTATTCTCCTTTCTCTCATTATGGAAACGTGGCTAGAATTCGAATGGAATGAGAAACAAAGATTCGCTTACAACCTGCATTGCATAGCACGTGATTCAAATACATGCACTCTTGAATCTCATCCGAATTCTATCTCTTTCCAGAAGGTTATGGAATAACATACAATTTAGAGAGCATGCCCGCGAGGACTGCTGTTAACCAACCAATGAGATACATATCAACCCGATATTACAGCAGTCTCCAAAGCTTCTGAATAAATCTTACTACCTTGCTTCTCCAAGAATGCTGCTAAAAATATAAATAAATAAAACCCACCAAGACAATCTGAAAATTGGCTTCCGACAGCTTGCAATATTTCACTGCCAACATCATCTACAGGATTCTTCAGAACTCATTGGTAGTTATGTTATTAGGTGATAGAACACAACGAGACAAGCACAAATCACCATACAGTGTATGCTCAAAACTCAACGTGTGAAACGCAAGTTTCAAGCAATATGTCCTATAATATATTGTGAGCACGGTAACTAGAGTAATTTTAATTGGATTTAATCTGGCGAGTAATATGTTCTAGGGAGGGTGAAGAGGATGCTACTGACGATAGCTTTCCGACGAGGTGTCACAAGCTTAAGATAAAAAGCATTCGATGTTAGGGGTTGAAAATCACTTTTTAGCTCCTGTCTTTTAAGTAAATAGAGGTAACGCAAAACTTTCATTATAAAAGTTTATCATTATGATGTGGCAATAATGCGTCTAATTTTATTTGTCTTTCTATTTTCAACTGTAATGGAGTTATGGAGAAATGAAAATTTCCACCTCCTACCATTTGCACCTCCTTTGAGCTGGATAGACCAATCTACGGACTCGGCTGAGATTTTCATCCTTATTTTCATTTCCCCATAATTCCATTACAGTTTAAAATAGAAAGACAAATAAAATCAGACGAATTATTGGCAGATCATAACGATCAACTTTTGTAGTGAAAGTTTTACGTTACCTCCATTTACTTAGAAGATAGGAGATGCAAAGAGTGATTTTCGAACCCTAACATCGAATGTTTTTTAACTTAAGCTTGTGACACCTCGTTGCAAAGCTATCATCAATAGCATCCTCTTCACCCTCCCTACAACATATTACTCCCCGGTTCAAATCCAATCAAAATTACTAATCCTTTTCAGAGATGGAAACCCTCAGCGCTTTTGCGCATGTGCCAGGCGGAATTGATTTCATCAAAATAGGAGAGAAGTTGAAAATGGAAGGGGAGATGTTTACATTTTACTTAGCAGTATGTAGAAACATTTTATTTTCATTTATTGATTTGTTGTAAAGAATAACGGAAAAAAAGATCATGACCCAACAAAGAAAACCAAAAAACGCTCATCTTATCATTGCCTGTCACCCCTTTCCGTAGTAATATCGTCCAAAAGTGCTAGTCTCGGGTTTTTGAAACGAACAGTACTCTACTTACCATGTTCTCAAGATAAACAAGGGACAGATTGCTAGAAAGAGCCCTGGGCTTCACCAGTTGAGTTCCGAGCATGCATTGTATGGTAATTTGTGCTTGTCTAGTTGTATTCTATTACCTCATAACATAACTACCATGAGTTTCTAAACACCCTGCATAGCAG
The DNA here is from genome assembly GCA_013235015.1 of Araneus ventricosus. NCBI lineage: Eukaryota > Metazoa > Arthropoda > Arachnida > Araneae > Araneidae > Araneus > Araneus ventricosus. The sequence continues at coordinate 50,744 of BGPR01006845.1, forward strand.
GGTATTATCTTCAATTCATTTACAATAGTCGCTGCAATGAAACTTATCTGCCTTCTCTATCTGATATTACTCGGCTTCTTATTAGCATACTCTTATTAAAATAAACGCGATTAAGGATTACCAATATTGACATAATCTTCGATGTAGACAAGAAAAAGATTAATCTTCAGGTATAAAACAAGTATGATCGAACATTTTTTTAAATCAAAATATTTTCACTACACTTCCGATTTAAAATAGGCCCGAGGTTTTAGAATTCGCCGATTCATCCAAATGTGAGCTTATGTATCACACAGATTAGTGCAAGTTTTCTGGCAGAAGCATGCGCGTTACTTTCTAATCTATTTCACTTTACTCTAGATATAACTTAAAAATGTCAAATTAAACCGCATAATGTATATTCTTTCGTTATAAGTTCCAAAACAAAGAATTATGCAGGCTTTGCTTTTAATATTTGAGTATGTACACATATTTGATTAGTTAAGCTGATGGAGGAATATGAAGAGGTAGCATGAGATAAAAATAAGTATATATATATATATATATATATATATAGTTATTTTTAAGAAGCGGTAAATATTACTTTTTGCGATTACTTACAGAGAAGGCTGCAAAAGTTCACCTTTAAGTTTAAATAATAAACAGTATTTTTGTACTGTCTATAGCAAAAACATATAGCCACACTTGTAGGAATTTATATTCCAAGTTTCTTAAAAATCCATAGAATTATCCTGTAATTATTAATGACGAGTATTATATGTTCATTACTTTTTTTTTAATAAATAAAACGCTTAGAGACATTACAAATTTGAAAAATGATCAAAGGAAAACAGATTATATAAAAGGTTTTCAATGAATTATTTTCATTTAAAATCATTTTTAAAAAAACAATCACGATCAAACAAAAAACAATCAACAAATGTAAGTGTAAAGCAAAATTAATATGGAATAATATAAAGAAAACACTAAAAACATTTGCCGGTGGGATTTGAAAACTGAATTTTGCAAGTTTAGTATACTGCAACATAAAATGCCTTTAAAAAGTGAGACTAAATATTATTTTCTTTTTTCATGTAGCAGAAAAAAAAATACAGAAATCATATCACTTAGCACACAGATAAACTTCAGCGGTGTGAACTAAAGATAAGTGAATTATTAACCTTGCTGCTATAGGGTGGAGCAGACACACTAACACGATTAAAATTCAGCTTTAATTGGCGTATAAGCGCATAGAAATATAAATATACAGTGATTCATGGCGTTCGAATCCGATCTAATATCTAATCAAAGAATCAAAATATAAGATAAAACTGACGCAAATTAAACTCGTTTCCTTCAATGAGTATATTAAGTAAATTAAGCTCTATTACAATAAGAAATGAATGTAATAACGCATGACTCTGCCCATTTACTAGTGTCTCTCTCTGTCTAAATATATATAATGATTTAAATTTTTAATCTTCTTTAAATTAAATCCTTTTTAACGCCGCCTAATTTTTAATTATAAACGAATTACTTCTACTCCTATCTTAGAAAAACACACTTCTACTTTAACTTACAAACTCACGAGAAATTCGGGACTTTTACTAATTTCTCAGCAGTTAAGTATAAAAAGGCTTGACTGCCGCCATCTTTCTCTTTTAAGATGTAACGCCTTCCTGGTAAGACGAGCCTCTTCGCGCGTAAACTCTGCACCACTGGCCAAGGGTTTAAATTTAATTATGATTACGTTATCTGTTTGATATAACTGCATCACCACCTTTAAGTCAGATGAATAAGAAATTGGACCAACACTATTTGTTTACATCTCACCTAAAGAATAATGTTACATATAAACACTTTCTCTGTCATTTGAAAATCAGAATTCAAGGACAAATGCAAAAGTTAGTTAACGTAGCTACAAAATGTTGGAAAGAATTGCTTTTTAGAACTTAAAATGAAAATTTTGTCACATAAAATGCATAATCCAATGGAATACTTGGAAGAAAAAAAAGTTCAAGATTAAATATGCAGACCGACAGCTGAATTCACAGGTGAATGAATTTTAGATGATTCAAAAGAAGGAAACGCTTGAAATATGATGAAAATCAATTACAATTTATTTATTTTTTTGTTCCAAAACAAAATACTGAATTATTTTTACATGTAAAATGCACTTAAGTGTACATTCAAGTGCCAGAAAAACTGGTACACCAGTCTAATATTTTACTCGGTTTGTTCACCATTGGACCGAAGGGCTGTAAAAATACGAATGGACATGGGTTCCACGAGCTCCTCGAAAAGTATTGTAGGCAATGAACACCATCATTCCTAAAGAGCATTCTACGATTAGGTTAATTCAGAGGTTTTGGATTTCTCTGTTTGATATTGCTCTGTAAGATATCCCAAATCTGTTCTACCAAATTGAAATGTGGGTACTTGAGTGAGAAAGGCAAAACTCCAAGCTGGGATAAATGCTCTGTAACCAATACTCGACACTTGAACTTGCGAAGGTGCAATGTCTGGTTGGAACAGGTCCAATCCCTCAGAGTGAGGGCAGCAACATGAATGGGTGTGCCTTAAAAGGAAGGATGCGCCAAAACCGTTGACCAGACACTGAAGTTTGTAGACGCACAAGGGATCCAGCTAACCAAACTTCCCACCACCACCAGCCAATGCAATACCCTGTCGATAGGTAGTATCCATGGCATGGGGGTTGCGACACACCCGAATCCTTCCATCCGCCTGATAGAGTTAGAAATAAGTGCTGTTAAAACTATGCTACATGTTTCAAATCATCAAGTGTCCAGTGTTGACGTGTCCAAGTGAGATGCATAGCTCTGTGTCGAGTAGTCATCAAGGGAGCCTGAGTTGGTCGTCGGCTCCTAAAGGTCGTATTCAAAGTACGCTACACAATGTGAAAGCTGTTGTTTGTTGAGGCTCCGCCCCATTAATCCCCATGTTGCCATCGAGAGCATTGCATGCCTATCACGTGAAATGATTGGTGACATGAAAGGATGATCACGTCCACTCAAAGCGTTTTTACGGCCAATCCAATGCCGTAAGTTGGAGATCTTGCTGGAAATTTAGTACTCAAGATACACCATTATAATCGGAATTCAGGAAAATCCGAATTTTATTTCTGCTATCGGAATGCTATGGTCTACCTCACGAACATCAACTATGACAACGCGTTGAAAATCGCTTGATTCGTCATTACTTGTCATTCTCGCGTTGTAAATAGCTCTAATAGCTAGCAGCGACGTTTATCGTTTTATATTCATATTGAAGGACGCAACGGTTATGACATTTGTGATGTTGCTATGTATGTAGCTTAAACTCTTCTGTATCAATTCTTCTGGCACTTGAGTATATGTAAGTAAAGAAAACGAGATTTATTTGTAAATATTTTATGTATATTTAATAAAGTTTGAAACGAAGAAAGATGAGAAAAGTTAAAAAGATACCAAAAACAAAGACAGAATCATTGAAAAAGGGCAGCGAATTCAAAAATACATTCGATAGGGTAGCTGCCACTAAAATTCCGTTTAACGGCGTCGAAAATTATAGCCATATGAAAATTTTCCTTGCGCAAATGTTCCTAAAGAAAGAAGAAAGCAGTCTATTTCTTGAATATGATTCTATTTTACACAGAATCAAAAAACACCTAAAATTATAAAGATCTATTGTAACGAAGTCATATCGACAGATCGTGATGAAAAAGAAAACAGCAGCTGATTTCCTACTCCAAACAAATATCAGCATTATCTCCGTAATCTGTATACAAATAACATAATGGAACAACAAGAATGTAATGAAATATGTCTGGACTTCATTGCGTTTAATTTTAAATGCAAGAAAATATAACAAAGATAAACGAAAATCTGACGTGAAACTTTAATATATTCAAAAATATGTATAGTGAGAATAAACTATACAGTCAATAAGAATTATGAGCAATAGTATATCCCCTAAAACCCTGCCACGTATTCAGAAAGAATAGGAGTGTACCAAATTAGAAACACCAATAACAGGGAGAAGAAAAAGAACTTGAACGACCGAAACTGTTGTAAGCGCGACATTTATGTTTGTAAAATCATAAAGGTCCAATATAGGTTGAAACTTGCATATTCAAAATTGTACGATTCAGGAAACGTTACAAATTACTTAATATCAATAAGAGTACAAAAATCAGTAAATGTGTCGAGTAAATTTTTAAAGGTACTTAAAAAGTCTGTTCAATTTTAATTGCAATAAGAGTTAACAACAGCTGTCATAAAATTTGTCCATCATTATATTTAAATGTCACACATGGCCTTTAATCACGAATGAGTCATTGGAACTACGGTAGCTTCCAAAACTTCTAAGATATTTACGACTAATGTAAATTCAATTAATTTCAATGCGCAAAATACATGTTTTATCTGCGTGTTTCGCGTATGTGCAATGTTTTTGGATTTATTGCTGTGGATCATACGCAACGCAATGCTTTTGATTAATTTTGTATTTCATAGAATGTGCATCTTTTAAAATCTTTATCTTAGTAATTCATATATAACATAATGAGTTTTTTCTTTCATTTTTTTAATTTTATATGTAACGTAATGTTTACCTTTGTATTTCGGCACTTCATATAACGTGCAATTTAGTTTTATTCCGGTCGTTCATTTACAGCGCAATAATTTTCTTTGTATCTTTGCACTCCATATAAGACCCTTTTTCTTTTCTTCATAAATCTTTATAACACTTTGACAAATTTTTAAACTTTTCTCTTTACATTTTTATACGTCATAATGATTTTTTTTAAAAATAAAGTATCAAACTATTAACTCTACACTTAGGAGTTATCCGTACTTACATCACTACCATTTTTTTATTTTTTTCAATTAATTTAGAAAAAAACTTAACAATTGATTAATAAAAATATTTACTCATTACACTTTTGACTTGATGGATTTAAATATTAAATACAAAATTAAATATATTAGTAATTAAATTTATATACTGAAAAAAATATGCGGATGCTGCAGTCCCATAGTGCATATAACACTGGTGGATAAGTAATCCATAAGTAACGAAGCTAGTGGTTTTGTTTAAAGTTTTTAGCTTTTTGTAGAGAACATTCTTAAAAACATTAAGACAGAATGGAGCGATCTAGAAGAAAAAGTATCGACATTAAGATTTTTTATATTCATTTGGAAATTAACTCATGAGAAAGGAATTTACACATTAAGAAAATTACCGATTTTTTTTACGTCTTTTCTCAATAAATTTAAAAGCAATCTTTATTTTTTATGAATAGTAAGTTTGAAATTTGAAGAATAAAACGGACTAACTGCTCTTAATGTGTATAAATGGGCTTTAGAATCACTTATTACAATTCATTTTACCCACAGATCTTAGTCTTATTAATGGTCAATTTAAAATTATTTGATTTCGAGCAAGTAATGAATCATTCTACATTAAGCACACCTGAGATTAAAATTTATAAATTTGTAGACACATTACTTCTCTTTTTAAAAATGATAGTTGCTTTCCACATGATTGGTAATTGTTTAAAGAATCGTACAGAAACTCAAAAACCAATACAGTCCCAAATTAATAATCATCACAGCCAAACTGGCGTGAAAAATCAGCACAATGCTGTGTATAATTTGAACCCAATTACCCTGATGCAATGGGATAATAACTTTAAAGTATGTTTTTATTAAGAAAGCGTTTTAGCTCAAAATTATGACAGAAATTTACTGCGACTGCAATGGTCAGCAATACGGAGCATGACTTCTTTGTACAAGGAACAGCAGACATAATAATACTTCTAATGTCTTTAGGCACTAAAAGACAATGCACAGAATCCCCTTATTTGCAGCCAATATTCATCTATTTAATATTTTTTTAGTTTCCTACATGTGTCATTTTTCTCAACAGAATTAGGTATCAATCAACAAACAGATGAATAGAGAAGGGAAATACCAGTAAAGGGGATTTGGTGCATTTGTTGAAGTCTATGAATAAGATAAGTGTTAATACACCAATTAAATACGTCGGAACGAGGAGTATAGTTACTAGTTTTTATATTTATACAAAAAGTTGACAAAGGCGGTATCACACATAGGCTAAATGAATAAAATTGAATACGATTAAAGCTGAAATTTATAAAATTGCATTTTTTATAAGGATGAAGGAACATACTCATGATACTTTCACTTTCGGCCTCAAGAGAAGGAAATGCCTCATCCAGAAAAAACAAGAATATCGCTTGAGGGTATGTGTCGCACTGCTAGAGGTGCACCATAAAAAATCAGAACCTTTTAGGTCTGTCTGAACGATATATATTTTGCAATTTTTGTTTAAATCTTTAATAAATACAGAATATTAAATTTTAAAAGTTATTATGTGTTTGGGTATGCAGCTGATTTATAACTAAAATCAGTAATATATATATATTAAATAGTAAAAATATTAAAATTAATACTAAACTTTATGCAATTATAGTTGTATTTAAATCTTGTTATTTTATTATATTTAGTGATTATCCAGCTCATTTAAAAGATATGCCAACTGTTTTTGTGTTTTTAAAGAGCGTGAAGCATAAAGGATTGACAGATGCGGCACAGATTTAAAATTAATTCTTCTAATTGCGCTGATACGTGTAAAATAAACGGAAATTTAACAAAATAAATCGCAGGCAAATACAAAGATCGGAGAAGGAGGATATGCATCCAAAATTGTCAACAAAAATATATATGTATTAAAAATGCAAGTCGTGTCTTTTAAAGCAATTTCTTAGCGAGAAAACATTTTTTTAAATCACAGCAAAGAAAAACAAAGGCCGCGAGTGAATGTAGAATCATTAATTGCTTACAAATGATTGAAATACTAAGACTATATGAATAGTCATCTCTCGTGATAAGAACATAAAAGAAAATTTTACCACCGCCAAATCAAGTACTGGTCATAAATATATTTGCTCAACTAACCAAATTAAATCCCAATACATTATATGAAATAACGTTACACTTCTCAGATATAATTGCTAAACCGAAAAAGAAATAGCCAAACATTTTTTCTCTCTCCTTTTTCCAAGCCGAAATACTGACCTTTGGAACGAAGCACGAATATTTTACAAAGTAATTACAGTTCACGAAATTGGTAAATCGTGTCTTATTACGAACATTTTCTTAGAGTGCACGATTTGAAAGTATAGAAGCTGATACGATTACCTTCAGCACAGTTTCACTTCCTAGGGGATGATCATTCTGAGTTTATTGGTTTACGAGGCGAGAGTAAAGAGTTAAGAGTAATTTCTATTTAACTCCAGGAAGAATTTAGTCGTGAGGCGACTGCGATAAAAGGGGAAATATTAAATGTAATAAGACAGTCTGTTCATCTGTTCTCCTTTATATCAAGGCTTAACGTCAGGAAAATGCAATCGTGGTGGTTATTTATTGCTGGATATTCCTGAATGTAATGAAACACGACCGAATTTTTATGTTCAGATGAAAAATATCCTGCTACGGAAGGTGATGGGAAAAACGGTTATCTTCAGTCAATACCATCCACAATACAACCTCAAGACACTACACTATTACCCTATTTCTGCATACACTATTTCTTTTATAATGGGTCCAAGAAAGTTTATGGTCAATTCAGGTATTCATATTTAAGTAAAAAAGGGTGAAAGAAATGGAAATGTCGGAAAGATGAGGCACACATTTAGGTTTCTTACACATCACAACGTTTACAAAAAAATGAAATAGTAATAAAAATTTCAATTACTAAAATTTGTTCGAAAAGTCTAATGATATTGCTGATACCCACTTCTTATAATTAGATGTTCTTTTCAGAAACTTTAGATATATGTTTTTATAAATGAAAGAGAAAAACAACATATAGCGGATAATAGACTTGCCAGTTGAACAAATAATCGTTGACATTTCAATAAAATTGAACTATCAGAGATTCAAACCAACATAATAAACGCTAAAACACATTTTTTTTTAAAAAAAAGGGGGGGGGCAACCACCTTGCAAAAAATATCTAAACATATATATTCAATGCGGTGCAATAGCTTTTAGATTTTGCGTTTTGGAATGAACATGAAATCTTGTTACAGTAGCTTCCATATTAAATGTAATTAGTTATTGATATTATCAACAAGAATGCTAAATGTATGTACGCGATTTCAAAAGAAGAAAACTTTTTAATAAACGCCATTAATAAATTGAATTTGTATGCCTTTAAATCACAACTGCCTTAAAATATATAAACCCCATGAGAAAAAAGAATTCAATCTGCAATCCATTTTTTAAAAAAATATATAATAAAATATCTTAAAAAGGCATTTTACATAGATATTTTGAAGAAAGCTCGGGTGATATAAACTTTCAAATTTAATGAAATTAAATAAAAGTTTAAGTATTTTAACAAAAAATTGATACTTCTAGTTTTAATATATTTATTAAATGTCTTTTTATTGTTACTTTGCATTTAATTTAACGCAATTTAGAGCTCCGTAACTGCTTCAGAAATTATGCCACCAAAAACGCTTAGATAAAACATTTAAAGAAGTTCAAATGTGTCTCAAAGTGTATAAACCAAATGCTTCTTTTATTCAATTAAGAAGAGCAAAAAAAAAATGAAGAAAGGCAGTTGTTCAAAGACTTTTAAATTCATTCTAGCATATTTTTCAGTAAATCACAAATCATTAGTAAACACGAGAAGAATTCGGATAAATTTAATCAATTGAAGAATATGAAAGTATGTTACAGAAATGATAAACATTTCCAGTTTAGTAAAATAGATAAATTTTCTTAAGAAATGTTAAATTTGAAATCGCCAAAATTCCAATGCCAAATAAGAAATTTTATATTATATTCCTACACACAGGTAGTAAATACATCCCGATAAATACCAATTTTTTCCCGCTATTAATGTGCGTTCTATTTGTTCATGATTATTCAATAATCTCTTTCCAATCTTAACGTAATGCAATAAAGACAAACTTAACCAGAAAATTATTCAAGATTTCCATTTTCGTCATGGTACAAAATGAAACAATTACATTACATTTACAGTTATTATCTTTATTTTGAAATAAAAATAATAATTAATTAAGGTTACTAGATTAATCAGTTACTAGCTTAATTTTGCATAACTGACACAAACACGATGATTTTTCATAGGCTCATTTTCAAATCATAATATTTTATACGGATGTAATTAGAAACTATGTATTTTTTTCCGTGCTACCATAAACGCAGCGGTGCAAAGGAGACATATCTCTCCCGCCTTCAAAACAGTCGTAAATAATAAGACTAATAGTTGTAAGACATCAAATCGAAATTAAGCATTCATAAAATTAATAATAAATGAAAAACAACAAATCAGATTACACCTAGTTAAGAAGTTTGAAACACATTTAGGAATACCAATAAACACCATTTGGTGTGACAAATCGTATTATAGATAAAATCTAAATCGAATGAAGGAAAACCAATAGAAATGCATTTCAGAGTAGCACCTTTCAGAAATAATAATAATCAGAAACAAAACTTTTAGTGCGTTAGTTTATAATTAATATTTAGGTTAAATTAATATATTTTTATATGAAGGCAAAACCGATCAATTATAATTCATGGCTAGAATTGCAAGATTAATTAATAGGGCTAGTTTTACACCCAAAAAAATTTACCACATCATGTGCACTGAATTTCAATAATGCACAAGAGTTAGTTAAAACACGTGCTTCAAAAACAATAAATATTATAGATTAACATTATCTTACTTAACTATACAGGACTAAAATAAATAATTATGCATTTGTGATGTTAATCAAATTTAACTTTTATTTGACAACCACACAACTGAAAAAGTGGGTCTTGTCAATCACAGCAGCTAAATAAAGAAATCAAATATTAATTATTAGATTCTCATTCATAATTATTATTACAGTCGGACCTCTATTTAACGAACCTCTATTTTGCGAACTTTTCCTTGTAACCAAGAACATTTTGCGAATTTCTTCGTAAAATAACCTCCAAATAGCGAAGTGCATTCTCTATTTAACGAACTTTTCTTGTGATCCAATATTTTTTTTCCTCCCAATTTCTCAAAATATTTCTGAAAATTTAAAACTTATTCTTTTTTTTAACACATTTTATGGTGATCAATGACCTTGAACTGGCTTTACCAGTCGCCTAACTCTGCCGAGAGCATAAAAATCGCTGTCAATCTTTCCATTTCATCTAGGAAGTGAAACCTTCATCCACCCCTCCCCACACACACACACTGTCCACTTCACTAGAAAAACTTTCAATATCCCCCTTTCACCCACAATGGAGCTGACCCGTGTCTTAAACTAGTCTCCCGTTTTCTAGATTGTTGATCAGAGTCGTGCTGGTAATTTCGGTTCTTGTAGTTGGAAAATGTCAAAGCGAAAGTGCTTGAGCATCAAAGAAAAACGATGCTGATTGATGATTTTCTTTCATTTAATTCTGAAGCTGAAACTTCGGAAACACTAACTGAATTGGATATTTTGGACAGTGTGAAAAAAACAACAACACAGCAATGAATTGCGACGAAGATGATGTAGATGGAAATGATTATGATGCAGAAATCAACAAACCTTCGTATGAAGAAATGCTAAAATCATTTGAAACAACCCGACGCTGATTACAGTTTGAAGAAAGTACGCTTGAAGGGGCTTTTGGTACATTGGAAAGATGCGAGACGTATTATGAGAGGAAACACTTTTTCAAACAAAAAAATTCAGACAAAATTAATAGACTTTATCAGTAATTAAATTTTAGGACGCATGTGGTGATGTATGCTTAAAATTACTTGTTATAATAAATGTGATAATGCCATTAAAATTCATAATTTTAATATAAAATTATTTTTTAAATTGAAAATACAGTGTATTCCCGGACAATGATTTGCTTTATTCTTGTTTTCCTTGCAGATTTCTTTTTGATGGGTAAGATATATAAAACCAATATATATTAATTTACAAAATAAAGGTGTGATTAATTGCTTTTTTAATAATATTTAATGTTTATGAGTTTAAAATCTGTTTTGTGCAGTTTAAAATATTTTAAAAGGTGAATCTCTATTTAACGAATTTTCCATATAACGAAATTTTTTTCGGGATTTAGCGACTTCGTTAAATAGAGGTTCGCTTTAATTTGCAATATTTTGTTCCTTAAGCTCTTAAAATCATCTCTATTAAGTATTAAAAGAACACTGAAATATTTATAGTAAAAACGAGAGTTTTCTGTCTTGCCATATTTAGAAATTACGAATTTTCTAATGATCTCGAAATTCAATGGAAATATTACGGAAGCATCAGACAAAAATAGGCTGCGTTTAAAAAGAAATACAAGATTGGGTTTTTACTTTCTCGTATACGAAGTTATACAAAGAGAAAGTATTGTAATCGTCAAAAAAATTCGACCGCGAGATTTTGACGAATCTCCACGTTTTAGACCTCCCCGAGTCCGAAAAACACAATTTTGGGATTATGTCTGTTTGTGAACACGATAACTCGAAAATTATTAGAGCTACGGGGATGAAATTTGGTATGTGATCTTTACACATAATTTGTAGGTATCTATCAAATTTTGGACAAAATACGTCCACGGGTTGTGTCCGCGGTCATGTGAACACTACAACTCAAAAACTTGAATAGCTACATGGATAAAATTTGGTACACAGTTTTATCATCATGAATGTAAGTCCGCATCAAAGTTTGGACCAAATGCGTCGAAGGGTTGATGGTCTGTCGGATTGTATAATCGCATACTTCTAAAAATTATATATCCTAAACCCTTTCGCTTAGATAAATAAAAATTGGTATGACGGTTGCTAACATTAATTATAGACCTCTGCCCAAATTTCGTTTCAAACGGTTAAAAAAAAAGGCGTTCAAATTGCATATTCATTTTTTTTACTTGCTTACTGGAAGCAATTTTAGTGTATGCGCAAGCTATTCAGCGATAGCGAACGAGGTCATTTTCTCCTGTTTTCTTTTCTCTCGCGCACACCCTCGCATTAGCGGAGCTTGCTAGAGAGTGTGATAGAAAATAAATATTGCTAAGTTTTAATACATACGCATCTCTTTGAATATGATTCTTCACCTAAATATTTTACAATCATTATAATCTACAATAAAAAACCTTCTGATAGTCATTGCATTCTGGGTTACAGTTGGTTCGAATTTTTAATCCACGCAGGAGGAGGGGAAATGACAAATTTTTGAGAAGTACACGAGAAAGTTTAGGGGAGGCCACTCCCGCTGGTTAGTTATGTTTTTTTCATCATCCTTGTGAAAATGGAATTTTTGAAAAATTTGCATGCAAGAAAAAAAAGTAACTGCTGAAAATCTTTCCTTTTAAATTTTCGGGTTCAGAATAATTCAAATTTTAGATATTTTAATATACGTTGATTAAAGTTATAGATTAGAATTGACTATGTAACTTTAGAATTCAGTTGAATTTAGCTTTTATATTATCAACAAAGGAAATAGATTAAAAAGTTTACATTATACTAACATTTAAAGCATTCATTATTTTTATTCGACAATTTAACATGAAATCCATTATTCGTTATTATCTTTCTAATCAAATGTCTATTTAAGACAACTTCTAAGAGTTAGGAAAGTATAAAATAGGTAAACATAAAAGAATATAATAAATATACATAAAAGAAGCGACATAATTGAAAAAAAGTCATGAATAATTACTCTTTCCTCTTGTGCAAAGCTGACTATATAAGCTAGTTATAAATTTAACATCACGAAGGGAACCCATATTTGTAATCAAAGAACAAGTAATAATGCCTTATATAAATGCATTTTTTAAAAAAGAAATTATCAGAAAGTTCATTTAAGTTTTTGGTTCCTAAATTCAAAAAGCAACAAATTTCTGAAATAAGCAGACATATATATTATATAATACTAAACGTATAAAAACATAGCGTTTGGCAATGAAAGAATCAGTACTTATGAAAATTTATTCCAAATATTAAAAATTGAAACTTCGCAAATAGCTTACAGTGTTTATCAAAGTAAGAGATTACCTGTTTTTCACATAAATAATCAAAATATCCATAGAGTATACGATCATCTTTTTTGCAGACAACTTTAAAATGACTTACCTAGAATAAAAATAATTCAGCTTAATTTTTTTTAAAAAAATACAATGCTCACAATAAATGCAACAAATAAAAAATAACCAAAAAAGACATGAATTTTTAGAATTTAAGAACAGGAAAGAGATTATATTTACATTTAGTTATATACAGGGAGTTGCTGAATTCGGCCGATAAATTCAGAGGGGTAATAGTAGGCATCAAGAGGATGAAAAATTACCATAGAACATAGGGTCGTAAACGACGTTTAAACGGTGAAAATCGCAAAAATACAGGGTGTCCGAGAATTGTTGGACACTGTTAAAAAATTAATAATAATAATAAAACTAATAATGATTCAACTACGAATATTTTTTTCATGAAAGCGCATTTTAAAACATTTTTTTCAGATAGGTAACATGCCGTTTTGGTGGTCTAGGGGGTCGTAAATTACTGAAAACCAAAAATTAGTTTAGAGCCATTATCTGTAAAAATATTAAAACTGGAAGACAAATAAAAGCATAAAATTGTAGGGAACTTTACGCTCTTTAATTAGTTAATTCACATGTAGTGTGAAAACTGAAGAGTTTTCGAGATATTTAAGAAAACTAAAAAAGGCACCAGAAAACACTGATTGTCTTATGCTGATCGGTGTGAAGCCAATCTGTGTTTTCTGGTGTGTTCGAACCTTGGGCAAAAGGTTAGTACGTTAGTACTATACTGACCATGCTATTCGCGCTTCGACAACGGTGACAACTGACTGGCATATAAGCTATGCCGAAAGTTTGAGGACCATTTTCTCCCAACTGGCTGGCCATTGCGCTTTAGCATTTTAATGGATGAACACTCTCAAAGTATACTATTAATAAATCGAGTCTCATCCCAAATTGAATTTCCCAAGTCGTGCCCTGCCCTTGTAAGCCGGTTACTGCTTGGTGGCATAGTTTGTCTTCCATGTTGAAACAACGCTACCAAACTACAGATGTATTTTGCTCGATTAGTTGTCAACAAGAATGAAAATTTTGTAAATTTCCCAGTAAGGCTGTAAGTGATTAACTAGTGATTGAAATTTTTTATAGCATAAATAACATGTGTCTTTATGACAACTAGACTTAAGTAATGAGATGTGACGTGAAAATGAAAGTATTTACTATGTAAAAAATAAAAGTATTTCAAACGAAGATTTCTTTTAACATGATTATAGAAATTCAGTGAATGAAATAATAGTTTTTCAGATTTTTACAGACTGTTGAAATAATGTCAAAAACAATGCACAATTTAGTAAGAATAATTAAAATTAGTAACTGAAATATGAGAACTGAGCTGATTTAAAAGAGATATGAAATAAAACAAATTAATTTATTCCATAAATACATGCAGCAATAAAAAAAAATACGGACATTCAAAATTTACCATTTATTAAAACTTCTGCCGTTTTACCTTTCAGTTTATCCCCCAACCCCTAAATACAAATTCTCGATTTGTTTTTTAAATTCGTGTTCAGGCGATTAATAGAAGTTTTCGCGATAGTGAAATCCATTAATTCAGGAACAAATTCAATCGTAGACTAAAAAGTTTTCGAAATGTCTCATTTCAAAACTTTTATGCTGAAAAAGTTCGAAAAAATATTTATGTACATTTATTATTATTGTAATACATATGTTTTTTTTTTTAACTTACTTACTTACTCAAGGTTCAAACAAAATAATAAATAAAAGATAACTAAATGTTGCGATATTTCCCAATATGTTACTTCGCTATTAAGTGCATGAATATTGGAAGGTAGGGCAAAGAAGATGATTAATGGTAGTGAAAGGGACGAATAATGAAAGTACAAAAGGCTAGTCAAAAGTCGTGAAATTAATGTAACAAAATGTCTAGGTGAAGTAGTTTTATAACTTACAGTTATTTAAAAAGTAGGTTATGGTTGATATTAATAGTTCTGCGCGTTAATTTATGGACTCGAGAGGTTTATAAAGAGCACAAATAATGATAAAGGCACGACTAACGGAAATCCATTTATTGTAAACAGAATTGCTTATATGCATATTTTCATTCTTACAGCATCTTTTTTAGAAAAAAAAGAAAAAGAATATTTTAAGGTTAAAAAAATGAGATCTTATAAACTAAAAGAAAAATCGAGCTCTTTGTGGAGAATAATAAAATCCCTCGTCACTTGTTTGTTCATCCTAAGTCACTTCTCAATATTACAATAAAAGTACATTTAAATTGCAAAAAGAAAATCCATGTACTTGAGTCTGGCCTTCAGAAGTGATATGAAGTTTCGTTTATGCAATCATCCGAAGAAAATCACGATAGCTTTCAACCAATGCGTTAAAAGTTTTTTGAATACTAACTTAACTAGATTTTGCGAAATCTGAAATTATGTTTTAGTGTGACGAATACTAATAAAAGATTCCACAATATTTTTAATATTTCATTTATTTATTTTGAAATTTATGCATTTATAACTTAACCGAACTTATGCTTTAACACTAAAAATATAAGACCAATGAATGTTACATCCTGCAGCATCCATGAACAGCATTACAGAGCATTAAAATAGACTTCATATAATAACTAAAGTTATTATTTACTAAAAGTTATTAAGGATTTTTATCAATTATCTGATAAAAATCCGAATCCGGAACAGAAGTCCTTTTGTTGCGTTTCACAGATATGCAATATTTGGAAAGAACAATGAACTGCAGTGCTCTGCAACTGCTATTAAAGAAGTTAAATATTTTCCTTGCAAATAAAAAAAAATAGAGCATCGACACAAGTTTTATTTTAAAGAATACTTCATGAAAAAGATAAGCAAATATTATTCGTCAGATCCACCTGCAATGTAGGGAAAAAAATTCGCCACACCTTTCTTTTCAAATTAAAAAATGCCGCACCTCTTAAATTTTCCCAGTTTATCTGAGCATCAGGGAAAAAGTTCGAATGTTTATACACCGATCCCAAAAATAAAGTAACACAAGTGATAAATATGAGTAGGCAATATGAGCAAGGTCTCCATTTAAAGTTTGAATAACAAAATCGATGCTTAATAAACTTACTTCAAGTGTATAAATATTGACCTACTTTGTTTTTCGATCATTCTTTTTAACATTTATACAAACCTCGGAACATTGAAAACCGAATATCAGAAACCACTTTTAAAACTGATCTCTGATGTAAAACAAAAATAGACTAAAAGGATATATCGAAGAAAGAAATGTTGTTACAACCAACAATTTATTTACAAAAAGAAAAATCATAATTTTAATATGCGTAAACCAGATACGATAAACTAAGGGAGAATAAAAAAGACTCTTCAAAAGAACGGGAGTGCGTATGAAAACCTTTTATCGAGATTTTTGAATATAAGTTTCATATTTCTGCTGGAGAATAAAAAAAATTAGCAGATAAAGCCTTTTTATAAATTTCTTTGTTCAAAATTAAAGAAATAAATAATAAAAGAAGAACAATGAATTTCTCCTCAATAGAAAAAGGTTTAGTACTCAAAATACATTACAAATAATCAAAACTCGCATCGACAATATGTATATTAGCCGAGAATATTATTATATAAATTTATATAATCTTCTTCATAAGACAGATTTGTAATAAAACACATGAAATTATTTCGAATGAATTTAATTACATGGAAGAAAAGAGTAATACAATATAACCCAATAAAGAGAAACTGAAGTCAAATAATGTTCTACATTAAGTGACAATTCAATTTGATAGTAAAAAAAAAAAAAAAAATGAAAAACCACAACCGTACCAAAGAAGAATGAAGTCTTACTTCGCATCTACGAGCTTTAAGGATCGAACTTTAGTTTTAAATCTAGAGTTTATTACAAAAATATCAATCAATAGTTTTTAAAATAAAATTCTACTTCAATTATTTTATTGTATTATTTTTAAATGCATTGGTATCATATTCAGAAAGGTTTAACTAGACGTAATAATATTCCGCGTGGATTTTTCCGTAAGTCAGTTTCAGTTAACAAGGGCTGAAGTTTTTCATATTTTCATTAAAAAAAATTATAAACCAAAAACAGAAGATGCCTCGTTCGAACCGTAAAACTGGTCGCCTGAATCTGACACGTTTCGCTTTTTATACTAATTTCTCACTTTAAACCAAAAAAGATGGAAAGTTGAAAGTGAATAAAACGTGGAAAATTTCATAAGTGTAAATAATATATATATTTGGGAACGTTTCGCGCAATCTTAAAATCATTTCTGTACAATTTTATTTAAACAAAAATATTTCCTTTGAATTGTCGGCCTTACACAAACCAAAAGTTCATGCTTTTGGTTTGTATCAGGAATTATCGCTCCAATCCACAGCATTTCACAGAATTAGAACGAGAAAATTGATTTGTCAAATGAATTAAATTTCTAATTCAATATCATATTGATATTTTTTTTAGGTTTTTCTGAGCAATATTAATCTTTTAACTATTTTTGTACTAGTTAAAAAAAATTCTTGACCATAAATTTTTTGAATTAAAACTGTATTCAAATGAATCAGAATGAATAGGCTATGTTTCATTTGTTCTTTATGGATTTTAATTATGAAAAAAATATGCATCTTTAACAGAAATATGGTGGATTGAATAGGACGTTAAGTAAAAATGAATAGCATTTTTTCTTTCCTATTCTTTATTTGGAAAACTAAAGTTCACTATTTTTTACAAGCTTTATTGAAAAGGAAAGAAGATAAATGTCATAACTCTTAATTTAGCTCGGGCGATCCTAGTAGAATAATCTAAACCAGAGGTTGGTTCCCAAGTTCGCACACTCCTAGGGTTACGCGGCGGACCAGTTGCGAGTACACAAAAGTCATGTCAGAAAACAAAAAACATAAGGGATAAAAATAAAAAAAAAGGTAATAGAGTCTTGTGTCCTCAAATTCATGTGAAAAGTGGAAGTCACGAAAACCTTCTAGGTAGCAGTGAAAGAAGAGTACCAAGAACTTAGGGTTAAAGCAATAAAATACTCATACTTTTCAAGAGCACAGAACTTGTGGAAGGAGCAAACCCGACTTATGCGCATAAAGTTTTGTTCCCACGGCGTGTGGCTTGGCAAACCTCGAGTCGCTCGAGGTTCGTACTTGTGGACTGTGGAACTCCGATCTCTGGGCAGCGCTCGAGTGAACGGATGCAGTCTGGACACTTCCCCTCCTTTGACGTGCGAGCTACTTACCGCTATAACGCGGGAAATAACAGATGACTTACAAGCCTACGAGCCACATCGATTCTTCCTATTCCGACGACGGGAAATAAAAGCCTTGTTCGCACGGCGTATGGCTTAGCAAACCTCGAGTCGCTCGAAGTTCGTACTTGTGGATTGTGGTCAATGGAATTCTGACTAGTCGCGCAGTTCCGACGGCGCGAGTCTTGGAAGAGGCTTGAGTGAATCGCTTTTTGTCAAGTCTCTCAACACTCCCACAGGAAACGAAGTCAGCAGACGTTTTCGGAAAAGTTTCTCTTCGTTCTGTTTCGCTCCTTCAGTTTCAACTATTGATTTTTTTAGAAATAATTTTCAATAAAAAAATGAATGAAATTTTTTAATTGGACAGTGACGAGGAAGTAGTCTTTGCCGCAGCGACTTCTGTGCTGTTGAGTGGCGAGTTATTGAAAAAAACTGTGAAACGCAAAAGTCGCTTTTGGATGACATCGTTGAATAAATGTCGGAAAAGGTAATTATAATAATGAAATTAATAAAATAAATATGAAATTTTAATTAAACCATTTAAATGAACTACAGTCAAACTAATTCCCATATATTTGCTTATAGATACATTGCTAGTGATATGCTAATTGACTTGAGGAAAGAGCCATCAGGAAAATTTGAAAACTTCTGTCGTATGTCAGCGACTGATTTTGAATATTTATTGTGTAGTATCGGGTCATTAATAGCGAGACGAGATACTAACATGAGGGAAAGCATTCCCATTCAAGAGAGACTCGCTGCTGCATTACGGTTTTGACGTAAACTTACGTCCCTCCGTAGTGGTCTAAAGGGGTGTCGGGAAAGGAAAAAATTATCAAACTTTTCATTGTAAAGCTTATAGCTCCGCAATCAAATAACATATAGAGTTGATTTTAGTTTCATTTAACAGAGAAAGGTGGACATTGAAGATAGCAAAAAGAATTTTAGAATTTGGAATTACGGTTTAGTCACATTCGAGTGAAAAGTTGGTGAAAATCACGAAGAATTATGATGACGTCACAGCGACCGATGCGCGCGCACGCAGTGACCAACCTAGCTTCCCGCGCTTTTCTCATACCTAACTGTCTGGCGGTCTCAGTCGCTTGCTGCAATCGGTTGTGAGCAGTATATTAACTAGATTTTCCAAATTTTGCTTCGAAGAAATTTCTAGAAACTGCCCAAACGAGTCAGCGAAGTGATTTCTTGAAGCGCAGACGAAATTGAGCTGCTGCTCAACGTCAAATAAGTGAGGAAGAGAAATCGTCCGATTTTACATAAGATTGTTACTAACAGAAATTGTATCCAATATTAATAACATGAATAAATATATTACATTTGAAAACAAGAATTTTTTCGTGGAAAAAAAACCCAACCAAATCACGAATCAGTCACATAAATTGAGAGTTACAAAGAGCTACTCCAGTCACATAATCTCAGAATCCCAAAGAGTTGTTTCAGTCACATAGAGCTACTTTAGTCACATAGAGTTACTTTAAGCACAGCAAGTCACAGTTGAATAAGGTAAGTAAGTTTACGCCCCTCAATCCCAGCGGCCGTTTCGCAGAGACAGCCTCCCGACGATGTTTTTTTTTTTTGTTACTGGAGAGAGTTACGCAAGTTTATCTTTTCTGTTTAAGTTTCCAGAGTTTCGCGTGTATGTCTTCCTTTGTTGAAAGCTACTCAATGAAGATTATGTTGGTACTTTAATTTAATGAATCGTCATGATTTTTAACTTTCTAATTTTATACCACAATTTTTTAGTAGAATCTTTAATCAAAGCTCACCGAGATATTGAAAATATTAGGAGATATATCTGGTAGAATGAACTAATTTACTTGCTATTTATGTTTCTATTAACGGAGGTTCATTTACACAATAAATATTTCTACTTCAATTTCAGTTTGAAAAACTATTTAGTTGAGGAAATCATGAATATTATACATAAGAATATGAAAAATAAAATACATAAAATAAAAATAATAAATTGAAATGTTAGATAATACCTATAAAAACGTAAGTTAATTTTTCCACATAAAAAATATGAACTATTTCAAGTGTTTAAGAAGTTCCAGTAATTTAATAAGAAATGACCATAAATGCTTATTACTTCAGTAGTTTTAGTTCCCTTTGGTGTGCACACAGAATGCAAAACTGAGGCCACTTGCTCGTATGCAAACCATTCTGGCTTGTATACTTCGTATATTCCAGCTCCGGTTCTTGCACTGTTTATAACTTTCACTGCCAGCTTCCTGTAAGCAGCCATCAGATTTTCTTCCTTCTTCTTCTGTAGTACTTTCAAAGAACAGTCAATAACTTAACTACTTTGAATTCTTTTCCAAGCATCATAAACCTAGTTTCTATCTTTATGGTCTAAGTTTTGTGGATTCCATTTGATAGGTTCTCCCTCGTACAGATCCAAAAACTCCATAGCCAATTCAGTATTCCACTCTATAACCCATTCGAAACTACTGAAAAACTAAGACGTGAGAACAGAGTACAAAATGCAACAGGCCATGGGAACGGATGAACTTACGCCGTCTGGCCACTCCCGCCTCCTTTAATGTTCGAGCTATTTACCGCTACAACGCGGGAATCAACAGATTCACTTACAAGCTCACGATCTACATCAATTCTTCCTGTTCCGACGACGAGGAATAACGCGAACCGCGGACGGAACTCGTGGAAAGACAGGCTGTAAGAACGCGGCTTTACTATTAAAATCTTTTTCCCATGTAATTAATCGTTTTAGGTTTATTTGCCCTATATAACTTGTAAAGGAAGAGCAGCAAAAATTGTAGCTACGCCACTGTTGAGCCTTGTTCCGACAACATGTGGCTTGTCAAACCTCGAGTCGTTCGAAGTTTGTACTTGTGGACTGTCGTCGGTGGACTTCCTAACATTCGTTGACAAATATCTCGGCAGCGCTCGAGAGAACGGATGCACTGACGCCCTCTGACCGATCCCCCTTCATTTGAGGTGCGAGCTATTTACCGTCATAACGCTGGAAACAACAAATGCACTTACAAGTTCAAGAGGCACACAGATTCTTCCTGTTCCGATGATGCGGAATAACGCTATCCGAGGACGGAACTCGTCGAAAGACAGGCCGTAGGAAAGCGGCTTTATTCCCCATCGTGGGAACAAGAAGAATCGATGTGGCTAGTGGGCTTGTAAGTGCATCTGTTGTTTCCCGCGTTATGGCGGTAAATAGCTCGCACGTCAAAGGAGAGGGGAGTGGTCAGTGCATCCGTGCACTCGAGCGCTGATGAGAGATATGCCAAGCCACTCGCCGTGGGAACGCCACGACTGGTCGGAATTCCACCGACCACAGTCCACAAGTACGAACATGGAGCGACTCAAAATGTGCCAAGCCACACACCTAGGGAACAACGCTTAACGTAATTTGTCGTTTGACGCCCTCGGTCTCTACAGATAGATTGTGAAATTGCACGTCCACCACCAGTCTCTCTCTCACATATCGGCAATATATCAACAAAAATCGAAAAATACAAATTAACTTTTAGGTAGATTCCTTATAGGAACTCTACCTATTGCAATGGTTCTCATGACACGACTTTCGGAAAATTTCTGCAGATCTTCACCGATCATGACCCCTAGAACCCAAAACCACCCTTCGTTAAAAAGTTTATATATATATATATATATATATATATATATATATATATATAACGCTTTTTCCCATGTTATCTTGTGAACACGATAACTCGAGTAATTTTAATGTAAATTTAACCAGCTTGGGATATGTTGTAAGGACAGTGAAAATCTCGGTCGAGTTCGTAGATGGGCTATCCAGCTAAAAGGGGGTGGAAATGGTGGGGGTTGGAAATTTTCATTTTCCCATAATTCCTTTACAAATGAAAATAGAAAGAAAATTCAAATTAGGCGAATTATTGCCTTATCATAACGAACAATTTTTGAATTTAACCTTTTTCGATAGCTACAATTGCTTAGAAGTTATGAGGTGAAAAGTGATTTTCCCACCCTTCCCCTCCACTCCCCCTAACTTAAAGTACGTTTTAACCTAAGCATGTTACCCCTTGTTGGAAAGCTCTCGTCATTTGCAGTTTCTTCCACCCTCTTTCATTCTTGTAGCTCCAATACTTATGAGAATAGTGGGCAAAATGTTCTTTTCCTTATTATTATTAGTAGAGAAGTATATGCATAACGCTTTGGCCCGTGTTATTTTGTAAACACGATAACTAGAGTAATTTTGATTAGATTTTAACTGGCGACGGATATGCTGTAAGGAGGGTGAAAATCTCGGCCGAGTTCGCAGATGGGCTAACCAGCTCAAAGGGGGTGGAAATGGTGGGGGACTGAAAATTTCATATTCCCATAATTCCCGTACGATTCAAGATAGAAAGAAAATTCAAATTAGGCGAATTATTGCCTTATCACAACAAACAACTTTTGTGCTGAAACTTTTTTGATAGCCACAATTTCTTAGAAGTTATGAGGTAAAAAGCCATTTCCAATCCCCTCCCCAACTTATCATTTCCCCATAGCTCTGTTACGACTAAAGATAGAAAAAATTTTTCAATTAAGTGAATTATCACCTTATGAGAATGAACAACTTTTATACTAAAAGTTTTTTGTCTGCTAGAATTGCTTATAAGTTATGAGCTGAAAAACGATATTCAATACCCCCCCCCCCAATTTATCATTTCCCCATCGCTTCGTTAAGATTGAAGATAAAAAGAAAATTTCAAATAGGGGAATTATCACCTTATCATAACAAACTACTTTTATATTGAAAGTTTTTTGACAGCAAGAATTACTTAGAAATTATGAGTTCCCATCAACCGCATTCACTTTCACTTTTTATACGGTATAATATATAATTAATTTATGACTAATTAATTTATAGTTAATATCTTTGTTAAATTTTGTTACTTATAACTGTTAATTGATATACCTGGCTTTTCTCCGGATTAAAATGTTTTCATGTTTAAGATTTTCAATGTAAAAATTACTATTGTATAAATATTATAATACACAAATTCCTTTTCTGATCTAAAACGCTTTCAAATAAAATGAGAATATCAATTGAACCAGGCGATTTTTAAAAACATCCGTTTTCTTCATACGTTATTATTTGTTATATAGGTACTTCAAATTTTGTTAACAATTACTAAAGTCAATGAAAGGTTTTAATGAATATTTTGAAACAATTAAATTAACTAATTAATTATTCATTAATTTAAAGCGTGAAAATAAATCAATAGCCTGTCCCAATATAAATTGTTATATCGTCGACTTTTAAAATTTTCTTTTAGCATTCTTCCTTCTGGAAACAGTTCTTCGTATTATTTTTCATCAACAAGAATATTGTTACGAATTCAGTTTAAAATTAATTTTGAAAAAAATATTAAGATGAGAGAAACAAATTTATGGAAATGAAAGACATCGCGGAAAAACGCCTTGCTTAATTTTTAATTAAGTGAAATTTTAAGCATCTTTTAGGCTTTGAAAAGTTGAAGGTGACCTTTCTCTTTTCTTAAATAAAAAGTTTGATTGAAATCAGTCCAGTGGTTTAGGAGGAGATGTGGAACATACATAGCCACAGTTACTTTTATTTAAATTGGTATAATTATAAGATAAAGATTACTGGCATATAGTATGAACCATGAAAAAGGTTTTAGTGAAGTTTTGTAACAATTAATTTTTAACTTTAGTTAAGTAAATAGTTAATTTTAATTAATCAAATAATTTTAATAGTTAATTTGATAATAGGTTTTTTGACAGAATACTTTAATTTGACATTTAACCACGATTGACGGGACCACGATTTGTTTAATAAAATCAATATAAAGTAGCCAAAAACGATAGATATTTAAATAAGAGTTTCCTTTATCCTTTTTACTATTGAAAAATATCTCCTTAACTTTAAAATTGTTTGAGATTTTCTGCCTGAGTATTTGGTTTTAACCGTCGATGAAGATTTAAATTTACTGTTCAAATTGGCTGCATTCATATCCTATGCTTAAAAAACACGTATTAAATTTTACACACACAATGTTTAATAATTTTATTCTCTTATATGTTAAGAATTTAGTGACTATTATTTCTGTAACCAGGGAGTTCTCTAAATGAGCCCATTCTAGTAGTATTTAAGTGTTTCCATGTCATGTGATTTTACCATATGACAAAGTAATGTTCGCACGATTATATTGTAACCTAGATTAAATAAATTAATTTTTAAATCTAGAGTCTTTTTTCATTCGTGTCAAGAGTCAATTTCTTGTTACTGTTTCAGATATGCTGGCTTAATGTTATCTAGGAGATATTTGCACTGCTGAGATGTTTATTTCTTTATGACTCCTTCCTGTTAAATGATTACGTGTTCAGATATAAAAAAAAAATGACCAATGTACTGACCGAAAAATCTATCATAACTTTTTGGAATGAAAAATGGAATGATAAAACCTTGATATAGCAAAAAATTAAATGACATGAAAACAGAATCACAGCGTAAATACTGCAATGTGTAGAAACAATAAAGTCATTGGCTATGTCTGTATTGATCAATAGGTAATATTTCATTACTTTTGTAACATTAACGTAAAGGAATCTACCTTTGCCTTCAAGCTTGCCGAAAAGGGATTTTTTTTTTTTTGCTTTCTTTTTTCTTATTGTGAGCGTAGGTTTTAGACTAGCTCAACTTTCACTTTGACAAAATACTGTAAGTTTTTTAATCCTTTATATTTTCTTGTGTCCGCCATTACTGACTTTGATTTCGCGTACCACAGGTTGAGAACCTCTGATTGAGACTAAAAACCTAATAACCTAAATTGATCAATTGAATTAACAAATAAATAAATATATTTTGTGCAACTAATTAAGGTAACAGACATGACATGCAATAAAAATACTTACCACAAACAGGCTTCTGCTTCTTCAGTCAAACACCAAAAATTCAAGATGGCTGTTTGCATTTCTTTTACAACCTTGCTCCGCTGGTAAACAGGTGTTACCATTCCCAAATTTCAATTTTGTTGCTTAAAAAGTTGAAAATAGTGTATGGTAACAGACATGACATCAATGTCTGGATAGCTATATTTAATAAGTAAAAATCTTGCATTGTTCTTAAAAGCTTATAAAAACCTTTCTATAATGTAACTTAAAGTATATTTCACAATATTAAAGTATGTCTGAGTAGAAATTTTGTTTTTTGGAAAGTAATTCTGCATAACACATTTTATGTTCTATGATT